>BMAO01016581.1:0-36996 GCA_019973975.1 Trichonephila clavata
TGTATTAACATCAAATGTCATCCACTAAAAGTTTTAAAAAATGTATTTGAACTTGGATGAATGAATAGAAAGTATTTTATTGACGATTGAAAATTTGGTGTGAATCTCTATTTAATGTACGTTTGTATGTTATTTATTAGCAAAATGCTTATAACTATTGTTGTAATATATGTTGTTACAACGTGTAGTTATTTTATCAATACTTTCTTCACATTTAATTGTGTTTTATTCTGTCTTGTGTTGTGTATTTATAGTAGTTTGTTTTATTGTTTTTTATGTTTCTTGAAATCTGGTTTGGATCTTCTGGCTTTGTTAGTAATATTATTTTGTATTATCAGTTTTATTATGCCATGTATTTCATTCATTTTATGTTACTATATATATATATATATATATATATATATATAGGGAGAGTGTAAATTATAATAGTAGGAATTGAAAAAAATCCAGATTATCAGGAATAACTTAAAATTCAAATATATAGACTACGAACTACGAAGCAATATTTTTCATTTAAATTAACGCATATGTTAAAAACATATTTCTTTTTTTAGTAAAAAATTTGAATTTGAAGTTCAAAAATATTAAAAATTTGAACAGTATAATCTTTGGCGAAACAAAAACAAAAAACTATTTCTCTACAAGTAAACATGAAATTTTAGACTGAATTTCTAGGGAATAATACATTAAAATACTTTAAAATGTTCATTAAAATACATTCATATATATTAAAATTATATATTGCGAATCAAACAAATTATACCCGAAGAAAAATTATTTTATAATAAATAAGTACAATATATATATATATCTGCAGGACACAAAGATCGATGACGTTCGTAGGGTTACCCATCTACACGACGGGTCTTAAATGAAATTAAGTTTAGCTCCACTAATTCTTCGATGATCATGTGATAAGTCATGTTCTTAGTTGGGATATTCTGGTCATCTACCCTTTGAATCTTTAATGACATTTGGATTGAAAGAATGATTTATTTACCAAGTAATTTCGACGACCTATTTCAACCCGACTCCAGGTCCACTAAACACACACACACACACAACACACACACACACACACACACACACACAGCCAGCGTACCCCGTAATTTTTAGCCAGGGTGAAGCAATAAGGAACTACAGCAGGGATGGTCGGACTTTTCACGCACTGTTCAGCTACACGAGGGCTTTTAGCGACGGACCTCGTAATTTTGGACCATGGTCAAGTGACGTGGACGACACCTGAGCTGGCACCCACCCCCTCTCCTAACTACCATACCACACCAACGGGGGTCCCCCTACAGTGGCATTGAACATGTTAAGGGTCATCGTTCGTTTCCAATGAAAGCACATGTGTCGTCTACACATTTATCGAATCATCGCATCGATTGTGAAAAGAGTATTCTAAAATCTAGCTGGTATCAGTGTTATATTATGGAAATAGGAAATATTTTAATATATGACAAGAAAAAGGACACATATTTTGGAAATATTTCTTTTTTCAAGCGACTAGCTCTTTAAACTCTCGGAAACTTTTACTAGCTCAAGTGATTTGTTCCCTTACAGCCTGAGAGGACAGCTAAATTGCTGTTGAATAATTAATATGATTCAAAGGCAGGAAATCTTATTTTTCTTCCGAATATGCCCCTTAATCCTTTCTTGGAACTTTGACATCTTTGTCGCATCAGTAATGACATAATAACACAGCGAACTATATCATAACCATCCATCTTTTCACCAACCGCGATATAATAACGATTTTACAATACAACCTGTGATTAATTGCCCATTCATTCATTCACAGATACCGGGATACGATTTAAGTGCATGCAGATTAGTTTCGTTCTCCTATGTATAGTGACATATATATGTTTTCCTTTTTCTCTGTCGCAAGTGATATATTGGAATACCTAAGTAAGTAATAAAATGGTATCAGCAAGCGGAATGACAGCTATTGTGTCATTGCTGACAATTTTATAAAGGCTGGCATTCAATCTTGGTTTTTATAATTATGGATTGACGGTCGCGGTTCTAAATTCATATATAACATCTTATGGGTTAAAGTATCCGACTACCCTAAAATTGCGAATTTGGGGAAAATTTGATACATTTTTAATGATTTTATTTTATAGGCCATCTTATTAACTTTATAAAAATACCATGTCCATTATTTTTCGTTCACTAGAACAAAAACTACAAGTGTTTTAGTAAAAGCAGATGCCATTACTTTAAGCAAGATGTCATACTTTAAAACGAGTTTTACTCGAAATGTGTTTTTTTGAAAATGCTCAAATGGGATAGTGTGGTTGCTGAAAAAGTTTTGAAAATAATTAACTGAAATTTTTTGTGTATGCTCTGCATAATAGTAGAAGTGTTTTAACCTTTAGATTTATCAATCACTGTTTTATTACAAAATTTACAGCCTCTTATGCTAATGTAATCACTTTTTTAAAGCCATTTCATATAATAACAAAGATAAAAGTGCTCTAGTTTTTGTAAAAATTAAAATATCTCTTATATCTTGGAGATCATTTCAAAAATGAATAACATAGCAACACATCACAATTGTAAAATTGAAAATTTGTTCATAAACTTTTGGTACAAAATGGGCCCCGTTTATTTTTTTATTTTTTTTTTTGTAAATTTTGACCCATTTTTTCCCCTTTTTTTAGTAATAATAATTTCTCTTTATCTTCTTTTAATTATAGCATATTTTTCTCATATAAAATGTACTAAATAAATCTAAAAACCACAAAAAAATAAGGTGTCGCAAATAGTCGGGTACCAAGAGAATTTTATTTAAATTTATTTCAAGTATTATTTTTAACGGGATAGTTGTACATAAATATTCCAATATAAAAGCTGTAGTAAAGAGACCCTCGTGTATATAGTAAAAATAGGTAATCTGAAGACGTTTGATTTATATGTGCAAAATGATAAATAATTAAAATTCCACTTTCAAAATGCTGTGAAATAAAAAGAACCACTGATCAATTTGAACTGGATATACTTGAAAGGGGGTGGGGGTTGGCATAAGAAAGAAAGTTTCAAAGTATATCAATAGATAACTCTGTAAGCTGCATAAAGAAAGGGAATTCAGCTACAAGTGGTATTTTGAATTACGACGAGTATGACATGAGTTGAACGTTAAACCAACTGTACTGTTCAATGCGCATGATTGATTCATTTTTTAAAGGAAGAAATGACTTTCGATTCATTCAACAGTTGTTGCACTGTTAGTGCTAAGTCCATCCATCATGAAAATGTCGCATGCCATTGGATGAGAAAAGTCGGTTTCTAATTGTCCTTGAGCCAAAAACTGCATAAAAAGCAATAATGAAAACACCAATGATTGTTTTTCTTATTCCATACCATTCCTCTCTTCTTCAAGTACTTTCATTTCAAATTTGAAGTCATTCTCAGCAGCGGTTCTTTTTTCATAGCATTTAGAATGTGGAACTTTAATTATAATCACCCTGTTTTTATAGGGAAAAAACGGCTATCTCACCCACTCCTCACGAGATCTATGGAACTATTAGATCTGAAGGCTTGAAATTTATCAGGCATGTTTCTTTTGTTAAATGTAGATCCACTGAGAATGGGTGTTGCAGAAATCGACTCCCAGGAGAGGTCGCGAGTGTGTTCCCTTTTTATACCATAAGACAACAATCCCCTTAATTGACCTATTAGACTTAAGAACTAGAAATTTGGCAAATGTGTTTCTTTTGATGACTGGGGATCCGAAAAGAACGGGTTTTGCGGTAATCGGTTCTCAGGAAGGGTTACGGAGACATATATGCGTAAAAAATATCCCTTTTTTGAACTATTAAACTTATAGACTTGAAGTTTAGAAACCAAAAATTTCTTTTGTTGAGTAGAAGTGTACTAAAAACGGGGTTTTACGAAGATTGATTTGGGGTGAGGATATTAGGCTATAGAAGATAATTTTACTTCCATTTTAAAAAATTTTGTTTATCCCTTTTTAAAGCAAAAAATGAGGGTTATAAAAATGATTTTGAGTTAATCGAAAGATAAACAGACCTACAGACCTGAAATTATCCACGTATGTTTCTTTTGTTGAATAGAAATCCGTAAACAAAGGATTTAGCAGAAATAGACTCCAAAGGAGTTGCACGGGTTATCGGGATGTCACAGATATATAAATTTTTAAAAAAAACTCTATTTTAGAGCTATTAGACCTAGAGACCTGAAATTTGGCAAGCATAGGCCTTTTGTTGCTTACAGATCCTTAAAGAACAAGGTTTGAGTAAATCGACTTCCAAGGGGAAAGGGTGTATTACGAAGATAAAGTTTTAAAAAAATCCCGTTCTTGAACCCTTTGAACTATAGACCAGTATTAGACAAGCCTGTTTCCCTTTGTTGAATGGTACTTTGTAGAGGGGAGAGCTAGATCAGGTGTCGTTCTCGTCTCTTGATCGCGGTTCAGAATTGCGTCCATTTCCAATATCCTCGTGTTGTTTTATAAAGCGACGTTAACGTAGACACTCATTCGAGAATCTCTCACTTCCAGCTTTTGTTACTTTCTTCACTAGAGAAAAAAAATGTGCTTATTTTATGTTTAAGAAAGTGTATTCTTTGTGTGCTTTCATACGCTTTTTTATTTGAAATATAAATTTTACTCAAATGGGCCTTGGTCTCGAAATATCAGATCATTACATATGTAATTGTTAAATTCTTCCTGAGTTCCTTCTGTTTTATTAATGTCCTTGAAAGAATTTCATATTTAAATTCCTTAAAATCGTAAATGAAACCTTTTGTTAAATAAAAAAAAATCTGAAAAAATATAGTTTTTGCTATATATTATTTACTGTGCTGAAGGACCATCTTTTGAAATATCTTTCGTTGAAATTTAGAGTATTTCATCTATAATTATGGATCAAGACTTCAATCAACGTTCCGTGATTAAATCTGTTTCTTTAATAATATGTCCTTTTTTTAAAGCTTGATATTAATGATATTTACAATTTCAGAAGGACATTCAAAAATTCTTATATAATTTCGAACCTTTTCTCTCGAAATACTATCATTTAAAAATACAATAGACAGTTTTTAAGGAAACAGATTGAAATTTTTTTAAATTTTATAGTCCGATTTTAAACGTGAATTTTTAAAAAGCTGAGTATTCTCATTGTTGGATGTGAAAATTCGATTTTGTTTTTCTGAAAAAAAATAGCACTATTCCGTGCTTTCTCGCAATATCTATTGTTCTCTCTACGTTGAAAATTTAAATTTGAGAATAAAAAAACATTTTTCATTAGTATATTCATGCGAGATGAAATTATATAGGTTGATTTTTTCATCCAATAAAAGCAAATTTTAAAACGATTTCTATAATGAAGATTCTCTTTATTAAATTTTTGTATATAGCCTAAATCTTTTTTTAATATTTAGAAACCCCGTGCACCACGCAATGTATAACACGGGGGCATACAACACAGACAGAAGAAAGGATTACAACACAAACATCCATGCCTTCTCCAGGATTCGAACCCAGTCCCTACGGCACCGCAGTCAGCTTCACTAACCACTATACCGGATGGGCGGCAAATCTTTATTTCAGACGTATTACTTCAATGCCATGTAG
Organism: Trichonephila clavata; assembly: GCA_019973975.1. NCBI lineage: Eukaryota > Metazoa > Arthropoda > Arachnida > Araneae > Nephilidae > Trichonephila > Trichonephila clavata. The sequence goes on from BMAO01016581.1 coordinate 5,606, forward strand.
CCTTTTTTTATGCTTTATCTTAAATGATAAGTCTGTGGCCGCGGTAGCTTGTAGTCAAGGTAACAGACTCATGACCGGCGTGATGAGTTCGAGCCTCGTTCCTCTGAAGACCCGCCGTATAGGAGCGATGCAAGTTAAGATATCCAACTACCCTAAAGTTGTGAATTTTGCCAAAAATTGACAAATTGTTTATGATTTTATTTTATAGGCCATCTTATTAGTTTAATAATAGTACCAAGTTTATTATTTTCCGTTCACTAGAACAAAAACTACAAGTCTTTTAGTAAAAGCAGATGCCCATTACTTTAAGCAAGATGTCATACTTTAAAACGCGTTTTACTCGAAATGTGTTTTTTTGAAAATGCTCAAACGGGGCCAGGGATTGCTAAAGAACTTTTGAAAATAATGAACTGAAATTTTTTGTGTATGTTATGTATAATAGTAGAAGTGCTTTAACTTTCAAATTTATAATCACTGTTTTATTACAAAATTTGCAGCCTCTTATGTGAATATAACCACTGTTTTTTAAGCAATTTCATGTAATAAAGATAAATAATGCTAGTTTTTTTTAAAAATTAAAATATCTCTTATCCTGAAGGTCATTTCAAAAATGAATAACATGGCAACACATCAGAATTGAAAATCTGTTCATAAACTGTTGGTACAGAATGGGTCGCGTTTTATATTATTTTTTGTCACACACACAATTTTTACCCTTTTTTTCCATTTTAGTAATAATAATTTCTTTTTCTGTTCTTAATTTTAGCATATTTTTCTTAAAATGTACTAAACAAATCTAAAAACAGCAAAAAAAATCCCATATCTCCATTTTATTTAAAAAAAAGTGTTCGTAAGTATTCGGATATCTTAAATCTATCGAGAGCTCAAACATCCTCCCGTTGGTGTGGTGTTGTAGTGTAGTTAGGAGAAGGGGGTGCCAGCTCAAATGTCCCTTCGTCACTTGACCATGGCTGAAAATTACGAAGTTTGTCACCAAAAGCCCTCAAGTAGCTAAAAAGTGTGACGTTAATATTCAATTCACTCAATGAGAAGGATATTATGCTTCGATTCAGTTAGTATCTGAGACTTACACTGTTAAATCTTGTTTTTCCTTTCTTACTTGAAAGACATTCCTAAAAATTACTCTTTTTAATAAATTCCCGAGAAAAAAAATATTGAATGGAAAGATTGCAGTAGGAGCAGGTGTTGTCCTCGTCACTTGACCATAGCTCAAAATTCCAAGGTCCGTCGCCAATAGCCTTTTTGCTTAATAGGGTTACGTTAATAAACACTAACTCACCCAGTCTATTCTCGATGATGTTTCAATAACGTCGGTATTTTCGTCACTTCGATAAATTCTGAATACTGACTTAAAACTCTCCCAGGCAGCGTGGCTGTTCAGTCCCCCCCCCCCTCTTAAAACTAAAAATTTTGCTAGTTAAAATTCATTTTCTTTAGTTAAGAGTTCAAGCAATAGTCGATTGTTCTGTGTTGTCAAATTCCCTTTTTTTGCCAGATCGTTTTTCGATTTGTTTCAATCGTTTTTTTTTTTAAATCTCAAGATGACATTGGGAATATCTTCATTATTTGATATAGGGGAGACCGGGGCAAGATGACGAATGTCTTAATTTTCCGTATTTCAAAAGGTAGCAGCATCAAATGAATGCTACTGGCTCTCATGTTGGCCTTTCGTTAAACAATAGTATAGACACGCTGAAATCGCTCTTTTTGCGTTAGTTGTGAAGCTTTGATTGTTTTTTCCTGCCACGATTTAACTTTTATGCATGTGTAAATAAGCTCTGCTACGGATACAGGTAAGATATAAAGTTTCTCTGTAATATTTATGAGTAACTTGGTTTAAATACTACCTATTACCATGAATAAATGTCAATTAATTGCCTTCCTTCATGGTAATGAGAACGAATATTTTTAAACAGACAGTCTGGGGCAAGATGACGATCCGAAACACGGGGCAAGATGACGAGCTCGTCATCTTGCCCCGTGTTTCGGAATTTATTAAACTAACTATTGTTGTCCATTCTATTAAATCATGTGAACACTTGTTTGTCTGTGTGTATGTCCGCGCGACCTTACACTTCCATCTCTTCTGGGGCTAAGGGGTGCATCGGATTGGGAAAGATTTAATTCGAAAGGGGATGACCAGAGGAAGACATTTTTGCCATCCGCTAAGCCCCCCCCCCCTAAAGAGGAATGAATGTAGCAATAATTTTTTGCTTTAGAGCTACTGGCTTTTACCTGCCACCTTTTCTGATTTTTTGCGAGAAAACGAATGCTTCCTGAACTTGTAGAAAGAGCCCCACCAGGAACTGTAGGCAAATCTAGTGATAAGGGCTGGAACAATGAGGGCACTTTTTTCTCTTTTTTGAAGCACGTTTATCTTCATGTGAAACCAAGCAAAGAATCTCCTACTCTGTTGATTTTTGACAATCACAAAACATATAACTTTGCAGGCTATCCTATATTGCAGAACGAAAAACATCATCATGGTTGAGTTGCCCCGCACACATCACATCGTCTCCAACCATCGTTCTGTCATTTTTTGACCAGTCAAAAACGCACTATAGGCAAGCATGTGACAACTTTATGGTCACTCATCCAGAAAAAACTATCACAGACAAAAATATTGGTAAGGTTTTGAGCATCACTTACTTCATATCAGCTACAGTTGGAAATGCCGTTGAAAGGGTTTAAAGAATATGGGATCGAGCCTCATAATCCTGTTGTGTTTAGCGAACATGACTATGCTGCGGTAAAAACTACTAACCATGCTGCTGTTGGCGATGAAACTGAGAATAATAGTGCTAATCCTCAGACCCCGGTAATAGAAAACCAACATATAAACCCTCCAGAAAAACCAGAACTTATGGCAAATGCTGATTCCGATGCACCGAAGAAGCCTGTTAGTGTTTTTTATTTCAAACTATTGCCTAAAACAACATAATGTGAGAAAAAAAAGCAAAAAACTGAGCTTTAGCATTCTTACAAGCACACCCGTCAAAGAAATGTTAGATCAAAGGGAATAGCAGAAGGAAGAACAGGAAGTTTAAAAAAAAAATCAGAGAAAAAATGCTCGTGAAGCTAAAAAGGGAGTAAAAAAACTCAAACTGTTCCTGTAGGCCTAAGTCTATAAAATCCAGGCCAATGATTCCAGTTCTATCAACTTCAAAGGACGGTGTTATAAGATGTCCTGCTTGTGAAGAGGAACCCTCCAACAGAAGAATGTGGATCCAGTGCTGTAAATGCCAAGAGTGTTGGTATGAGGAATGTTCCAATTATAAAAATGGAATTTTTATTTGTGACTATTGTTAGGTACACAACTAAACATTTCAACATTACATTACATTGCATTACGCTTAGTTTGATACTTTGTAAGATGTAAAAACACAGTTATCATTTGTTAAACCATGTAACACATTCAAAAGATAAAATATGTTCAACCTTTTTCAGTGTCGCCATCTTGCCCCAAAGCAAAAGTCATCTTGCCCCAGTACTGGGGCAAGATGACGATTTGTTAAGGTTATGAAAAATAAAATTATCCTTTACTTCTTTTATTAGAAAAATTAAATGGTAATATATTTAAATACTACAAAGGACTACTTTAACAGTTAATGTAAAATTGATTTTACTACCCTTACAAATAAACTTAATAAACAACAAAAAACTGTTAACGTCGTCATCTTGCCCCGGTCTCCCTATAGCTGTTTCTTTTTCCATCCTTGGGGTAACCGGGTGTGAAAGAATAGTCCCAAATAGTTCATACATGTCGTAAAAGGCGACTAAAATGGATACCCAGTGTCCGGGGGTACAGCTGGACACCCTTGTTTGGAGGCCTGATCCTCCAGGTTAGGGGTTGGGCATGAGGACAACTACCTCACTTTGTAAAAAATTCTTTTGTTATGAAATCAAAGGAAGAATTATGCATCATAGACTTGGGCATTGACTTTACGTAATGAGGATGCTTTGGGGATTTCGAGAAAAAGATATCTTATACGTTGCGTTCTTGGTGGAGGTCCAAGTGAGTGGATCATGGAGATTTAGAACTCTACTAAATTAATTTAGAACTCTATTAAATTTACAAACAACTTGATATTGTAAAATTGCATCAAATTACAGAGACTTAAATAGACTGATCACATGGCTAGAATGAATGAAGATCGTTGCTGCAAGAAAATCTTTCTGGGAAAACCCATGGGAAATAGACCTCGAGGCAGACTCCCGCTAAGGTGATTGATTGTATCAAAATAATCTTAATTTTATAAAATTTAAAAACTGTAAAAAATAGCCAAAAGTAGAAATGCCTGGAGAAGACTTCTAGAGAAGACCAGGGCGCACTCAGGGCTGTTAAATCATTGAAGTAGTTTTTTTCACCCATACCCCACTACTCTTATAAAAAATAAAAGTTTCCATACTTACACTTTTCTTAATTTCTTTAAACTGCCTCATCTTCAAATAAATTTTGGATGGCACAATCAAAAGCTGCATCTTTACATCTTAAGCAATGATTTCATAAAATACTACCGCATGCGTTTTATTGAGATACAAATTTTTCAGGTGATCTTACAAATTTTAACACAAACACCTTATTGAATTTATTAAAAGAAGTGTGTGCAGATTTTAATAAAATTTAAAAATGCTTTTAAATGTTTTTAAAATTGCTATCAGAACAGAAATTATTGTACGATAAATTTTAAACATACAAGTTAAAACAGTGCTACTCAAAGTTTCAATATTTGCGACCCAATATTCAATCATAATTTTCATCGCCCCTTCCCCCCCCCCTACTCTATACAATAACAATGTATTGAATTCAATAATACTATACTTTGACGCTAAAGTACAATACGACTCTAACCTCTTAAGTGGCATATAAACATCTCGCTCAGCCAAAGTGTTAATTGCTCCGTACGTATATATACGTCTTTCCAAATTACAATCTTTTGCACTGCTTTCCATAAAATTTTCCGAAGGTTTTGGAATGCAATAAAAGGACCCTGACAGTGTGTGTTTCGAAGGATTCACATATTTCAGAGGATTTGCTTATTTTTCCTTCTCTCTCCCCCTTCCCAATACACTCACCTTCTTGGAAAAAGAAGGCATTGGGAAGCGAATCGCGTTACTTTTAATCGGTAGTTGAGGGATTAATTATAAACCGCATAAATTATCAAAATAAGCGTTAATTTTGTATATAATTTTATGTATGACAAGCCCATGGGTCATTGGTAATTATTAATATTGTTCTTAACTTAGTATTGTAAAATACATTGTGCAGTACTGATACATTTATAAGTGTATTATATCAGTGTGTATTTTATTTATTATGTCAAAATATATATCATTTGCTTACTTTCAGTTAATTAATAATGTTTTTAAAAAATCTTTTGTTTTTGACTTTCCAATGTGCTCACGCCCCCCCCCCTTCGTAAGGTTATCACGCCTCCTAGGGGGTGCGCCCCACAGTTTGAGAAATGTTGAGTTAAGTAAAATGCTTATTATGCGTCTTCTTGAGAAATGCATTAGTTCAACAGTGGTTCGTCAGTAAAATTTCTCAACCCACTGTAGACCTCATCACAGAAGTTGTCTGACAAAATATATCAACATGGCAGCTAAAACTTTAATATAAAATTTCATTTAAATAATCAGAAATTTCCAACATTTTTAAAGGGAAAAAACTTTATAGAAATCTTTGAGGATTCCTTTCTTTATAAAATAATAGGGCCCTTTTCTGAAATTTTGAGGGCTGGTTTCCCCCGTGGATGCTACACTTGATCAAACTTTTGTTTCCTTAAAGCAGAAAATGTACAAGTAATTTTATATATTTCCATGCATTTGCATTATTTTGCAATACTTACAGGTTGATTCAAAATAAGTGTGACCAATTTTAAAGGCATATAACTATTTGTGGTTAATTTTAATCGCTTTACTTCTAGTTTTATTTTAAAAAATGAAACGTTTAAATTAACAATTTAACTATTTCTATTAGGGAGAGTAAATTATGGCTCCTAAATTAAATCCTCATACACGAAAAGAAATTTTAAAAGTTTTGAAGGATGATTGCTCAATTTCTGTTATAAATAAAGCATTTAAAATTCAGGAAAGGCCTTTTTTCTAATGGAATACTACCTAAACTTCGAAAAGAAATAAAATTTGGCTGGCAATCAGAAGCTCCAGGCAAAAAAATGTGGACGAAAGAAAGTCCTTGGTGAAAAAGAAAAAAAAAAGAAACTGAAAAGAATTTCGCGCTGTAAAAAATTCTCTGATCAAAGAACTTAAGCAAAAAAATTACAAGTATCTCATTCGAAAATTTGTTGTCAGATAAAGAAAATTAGCTATAAGAAAGTGAATAAACCAGTCTGCCATCAAATGTCTGCGAAGACCGTAGGAAAACGAAGAAAACGTTCTCGTCCTCTGTATTTAATGCTACGCAAAAATAGATATAAAACATGGATAACTTTGGATGAAGCACTGTTTTATCTGTCATCCATAATTAGTAAAATGAAGATACAATGTATTTCACGTGAAAAGCATCGCAAAGACGCTGCTGTTTTGCAAAAGGCAAATTGGCCGCGTCAAGTGTTATGGTATGGATGGAAATGCCCTCTCAAAGCTTAACAAAACCCTTTTTTGTTGAACCAAAGGCTAAAATTCATGCTAATTACCATCAGAATAATGTTTTGAAGCCCATGATCAAAGAAAGTAAACGTCTTCACCCTCAATTAAACTTCGTTTATCACCAAGATTCTGCACCAAGTCACAATGCAAAATTCACTATAAAATGGCTGAAAGATATAAAAATAAATTTTCTTCTTCCTGAGAAATGTGGCTACCATCATCCCCTTACTGTTTTATTTTCATTTTGAGGGGGGGGGGATACTTAAAAAATTAAGCAGACGTAAAGTAAAAATACTTAAAGGGCTTCAGAAAGCAATCAAAAAGGAAATTGGAAAAATACTCCCAAAAATAGTCAAAATGCTTTTTTGGCTTGGTCTAAACGTCTTCATAAAGTGTACTATGCCAACGGAAACCACATTAAGTATTTCATGTAAATAACTAAATTTAATAAAAATTTATGATACTCTGAAATTGGTCCCATTATTTTTGAATCAATCTGTAATATTGCTAAATTAGTGATTAAGTCTAACATGCCACATGCCAAGTCACGTTTAACCTTTCCATGATTCATGAAAAACCTTTGAATATTCAGTATATTTTAAATTTTTTACATTCGTTTTAAAAGGCATGTAAGACTTTTAAGGTACAAAGCTTAAAACTTCGAATGATTTTCTTTTCCTGTATGTAAAAATAAAATACACGGGAAGTAACACATTTCCAAAGAAACAGGACATGAGCGTTTTAAAAGGTTCCGGTAAATCAAAACGAATCATCCTTCTGGTTAGATGTGTTCAATGCTCTTGTTAGCACGTATTGTCATTCTCGGTAAATGAACTTGATGTGACAAAGCTAAGGTTGTCAAAACGATTTATTTTTTCAACTGTGAATCACACAGAGACGGATTTAAGTTCGATGGCGCCCTAGACACAAGTTAATTTGACGCCATTATATATATAATAATACGAGTAGTAATAATGGATTCGAATTAAAATTAGGTATTGAATTTAGGCACATGAATTACGCCTCACATTAAGTAAAACAATAAAATTTTCAAGCGAGATTAAAAAAATAATAATAAAGTTTTTGAGTAACCAGACAAAGGTGTAATTAAATGTGGTGAATTAATATTTTGTGTTTTCTAATGATGATCAAACAAACGCTACAGTTAGATTTTTTAAGAAAAATTTATGAAGAATCTAACGTTAAAAGATAAATGCTATACTTAACAAAAAAAATTTTGAATATCTACTTGTTAGATATTTTAAATTTTACTACTTCATGATTAATTATTTTAAAAAATAATTCTACCCTTCTAATATTGGCATCTTAAAGTTGTCAAATCAAGAAAAGAAGCATTAAAATTCGGTCTTACAGTTCATAAAAAACAAAATCGATTTCAAATTTTTGCCTTTGGTGCAAAATTTTCTCGAAAATTTTGGCGCCTTTAAAAATTTGCCACCCTAAGCCTCAATCCGTCACTGTAATCGCACATATTTGTTTCCTTATAATGATTTATTTCAATATTAGAAATAACATATATTAAATGCGGAAAAGTCGATATAAATCTGATTGAAGAATATATGATAAAAATCATATACAAGTTATTAAATTAAAGTGACCGAGATTACGTTCGGAGCTCTGATTTTGAAAGAACGAATAAATGAATAATATTTTAATATTTAGTGTCAGTTGAATTATATCATATACATAAAATTGTCTTAAGAATATTAATCCAACAAAAAATTATTTAAATGCAATTATTTGGGGGGGAAATGGAGAAAAAGATAACATATTTTCAAAACAATCTCCTTTTATCAAAAATGCTTCTATACTAATAATATTTTGTCTATATATAAGCTAGGACTTCTCTATACAGAAACTAAACCAGCAGTTTTGAAAAATTCACATTATTGTTTTTGTTAATTAAAATTTTTCTGTTCTTATATAGTAAAATATGAATAAATCCACTTCTAAACTATGTATTACAAAACTTCTATCATACTCCGAACAGAAGTTTTCGCTATATGTAAGCAAAATATTATTGTTCTAAAAGCATTTTTCATTAGCAGAGAATGTTTTGAAAATACTAAGTCATTCTTTCGCCAAACAGTTACATTAACTTTTTTTTTATCGTAGTAATATTCTTAAAACAATTTTATATGCATATTCTAATTCAAATAACGCTAAATATATAAAAAAAATTATTCATTTAAAGACTTTTGAAAAATCACGGGTCCAAATGTAGTGAGTCACTTTAATTTTTTTTTTCATTTCTTTTGTGAAGTGTAACACATAAACACGTGCGTATATGTGGAATAAACTCATTCAATATTAATTTAAATTTTCGAACCTTATATTTCTTTAAATTTTAAATATTAATTTTATTTTCTAAACACCATTTTCATTTCTTTTCCCGTGTTAAAAGAATTAAACCTTTTGTTGAAAGATCTATTCGTGATTCCTAGAAGAAGGATATCTTTATAGCTTATAAGTGCAGTACTCAACGACTCGCCGGCATCAAATTTTTACTTAACACCACCTACTCAATTTTTAAACAAAACTACTTTATTTCCTTCCTGTTATCATGTGATTATAACATCACTATTATTCTCCTCATTGTAATTTACTAAATGAGAGAATTCGGGTTTCTTCTGTCGTTTTATCTGAATCGTACTTATAAAGAATGCTCGCAAAATGGTCACTCACGAGAAGTTTAAAATAAGTTTTTATTCATTTTTCTGCCCTACTTTTCTCTTGCACTATTATTTCTAGAATACATTACATAAGTATATACGAACACAACAAGCTTAGTCACCTGTGTGCAAGACTAAAACTATTTATAAGCACAAATACCCTCAACGAGTTTCATAAATAATTTATCAACACTGTATGTTTCATAAATTTAGTATGAAATCCAATGCATTGTAATAGTAGACACGTTTGGGGTGTTATCTCCCCCCGTAACTAACCTAAAAAGTGGTGATATCAAAGTTGTTTTAAAAACCTGTTTCCTTTTCGATGATCTTGCTGCATATTTGTTTAGGCACAAATTTTATAATTTATTATTATTTAAAGTTAAATTAATGTAAAAATATCTCTTTAAGCATTTTATTTGTATAAGAATTTTAGTTTTAAGTCTTATAATTTTTTAAAAGAAAGAAGCAAATATATTTGAAATTGGTTATGTTTAATGAATTACGTCTTATAGTGAGTAAGTTAAATTAGTAAGTATTCCATATTCTGCGATATAAAAAATAAATATATATGTATGAGGTACATTTTCAAAAAAATCCGCATACATTTAACTCGCACAAAATCAATTTATTTAACAAAAAAAAGTACAAAATGAATTTTACGCCAAGCATTTAAATTTATAACTGAACGAAGCCTCATAAAAAAAGTAAGATGTTTAAGTCCATAATAATGACTCGAACTTTCTTTTTCCCGTCTGGGGCGTCAGCAGAATTTATCGGTAGCAAAAGCTGAAGATTTTATCAATGGCCTGGACATTAAAAAAGTATTTTCGCTGTAGTCCCAATAGGTGCTTTGAGTTAACTGATGGTAATCTGTACTTAACCTCGAATCGCCAGCTTTCAATTGAATGACGTCATAATAACTTCCATTGCGTGGGTTGGAGAGTATTTTTTTCCTTCAGTTCCGATGTTAAAAGATTATTTCATAAAATGGAATGAAATTCTACAGCGGGAAATATATTAAGAATTACGTTATTCGGTTTTATTGGGTAAGAGTATCAAAATGTTTATCTTGGCTACGTGCAAGATGGAATAATAATGCAGCAGACACAGGAAATAATGATACAAATATTCTGCAAATGTTGTGAGATTTGTTCTTAAGTAAAAAATTGCTTCTCTTGGCAAGAGATGGGAAAGAAGATATGTTTTAAAATGGAGTAAGTTTTATTGATCAGTTAAAAGACTGAATAAGAGTAAGGAAGATAACCATATGGTGGCGGAGTAATATATTAAAACGTCCAAAATACCAGAACGATGCAGAAATTAAGATAAAATAAAGAAAATGATAAAGAGCTCCAAATATAGAATAAAAGATAAATAATTATTAACATTTCGATTTATTTGTTATCGTAATTCACATGTTATCAGAAATAAACAAATTCAAATTATACAGAATTTAATATTTCTGACGCCATCATCAATTTTTTAAAATAGTTCGTCTTTATTTTGGCGCCTTTTTTGAAATATTTTTTTGCAAACGATTTTGTATCTCAGTATGAATACCCCTATAACTTTTAATATTTCTTCTATTTCTGTAATTATTATGTTTATTTCGATTAAAAGCCTTTAAATTATGAAAAATTTGTGAAATATTTGAATCGTTCTAAGTTAAGCTTTTTTAATTTAACCTATGTAAGCCCGTTAAATTTAAACTTATTTGATTCAGTTATAATTTAGTAGTGTGAAAAAAAATTCTTCTAATTTCAACTACGTTTTTATAGCTATAAAACACTTATTTATTCGTAACGTAATTATAAGCGATCAATCAGTATATATATTCTAAATTAATAGTAATTAAATATTAATATAAGAATTTGAAGGTTTCTCTGATTCTTTTATAACGCATTATAGTGAATGCTGATACGGCGTTATTGTTTTAGCCTCACCTCGTGATTTTTGTGTTTTTCATCTACTCATTTTATTTATTTGTTTCTCGTTTCTTCATTTTGGAATTTGAATATTTAAAACATATTTTGATATGCATCGTTTTTTTCTTTTTTTTGTAATAGAATTCGAAAATGAAATTAATACTTTCAATATTATTATTCTATGTTCTATTTTTCGATTAATAAAATTGGCGTTGTATTTAGAGTTTTTTCTATATTTTACATTCACTTTAATGAAACGAATAAAATAGCATCATTAATTTTTTCAACCGTTAATAGTTGAATTCTAAAAGCTATATATTTATAAGTTTAAAAAAATATGGTAAAGCCTTTTTCCTTGGATAAATAACACAGTGTATTTGAATGATTAACTTTCAATTGCTAAAATAAATTGACCAGATTCACAGTGTTCTACAATTTAACTTTTATTCAATCGCCATGTTGTAGTATAACTTAAAAACAAGTATTCCATCGCCGTTTCAAAACTTTTTTTTTAATAAAATTCTTTGAATTAATACTAGCAATGAACGATATGTGAAACAGGTAAAAAAGAATTGGTAGAGATTTGATAAAAACTTCACAACCTCTGGAATTAAAATAACTATTTTTACTAAACAAATTTTTACTAAAATTAAAACATTCAACTCCTAGACATTCTAGATATTTGAGTCAATTATAGTAATAATACTATGCGCTTATATGTCTTTGTTTTTGATCCGACTCGAAGAATGTATATTCAAGTCTGGATATTGCTAAAGAAATGGTTTAAGCAAAAATGTAACAAAAACATTAGTGTTATATTCCTAATTTAAATTTATGATAATAATCCAATATCAACAAACAACAAAAACACAAACAAATAAAACAAACACAAATTAAAAACAAATAATATATAATATATATTAATATAAAAATTAAATTCATTAATTATTTTTATTTTTATTTTGCTGCATTAAAATACTATAATTTACTGCCAAGATTGTGTAAAAACAGTTCATGTTAACCTTGAGTTTCAATACTGTGCGAATAGCAGATAGCTTATATGCAGATTTGTCAGTACTTATGTACTACATAACTGACCAAATCAAAAATCGTCAACAAAAACAGCCAATAGTGGAAAGCATTCCCGTGCATTTCCGAACACAATAATAATAATAACGATGACAGAATTTGGCGACATTTTTTGAATTGACGACATTGGTCGACGGTATAATTAAGTACCGATTCGTCAGTAAAATTTAAGATTGGTTATTCACATAGCATAAAACAATATCAATACAGAAATAAAATGTAAAACATTTGCGGTGAAATTTTTTATTCTAAAATTAAGTGGCTTATTTGAAAAAATTCAAAAAAAATTTCTTTTGTGTGCAATCTTTACACAAAAGAAAGAAACATTTCTTCTATAAATAGCAATGTTTTTAACATAGAAGGAATAAAATGAAATAACCGTCGGATTCGTTTTATAAATTCTTATACAAATCTTTCTGAAATAATTTGTGACAGTTTCACTCCCACTCATAATTTCCTTCTTTAACCCATTTATGGCTAAAGGAAACATTTCCTCCATTTTAAAATGGGTGATTATCGTATTTGATTGTGGCCCGAAAGTCATGTGAGTGGTCGCAGCAGAAATCACGGGTGTAAGGGCGCTGGAGAATATTTCCCACCCCTTTAACCTATGCCTAAATTGTGGAGGTGGAGATTGGTGGTGTCGCCATCTATAATGTAGAAGTCCAACCTGTCTCAGGCTGTGGCAACTTTCCTTCCTTCCTGTAGGGAAGGACACGACAACAACATCATCGTATTTGATTGGAACCTTATACATTTTTTTTCATACAGAATCTCAAAACAGAGCGTATGCCGAACGCAATTACGCTAACGGAAACGTTTGGGGGGGGGGGGGAGAATCGTCGAATTATTTGGTGTCAATGATAAAATATTCGGAGGCTGTAGTCTTATTTTAGTACACCAATCAGACTATACAGTTAGACCTCTATTTAACGAGGTTGCTAAATCCTGAAAAAAAGTTCATTATATGGAAAATTCATTACATAGAGATTCATCTTTTAATATACTTTAAAAACCCACATAAAACAAATTTTTAATTCATAAATATATATTATTTAAAAAAGTAATTATTCCACACATTTTTAGAAAATTAATATCAATTCATTTAATATATATCTTACCCATCAAAAAAGAAATCTGCAAGGAAAACAATAAAAAAGAAAACCATTGTCCAGGAATACATTTTATTTTCAACTTTAAAATAATTTTATATTAAATTTAATGAATCTTTTTAACCTACAGAAATTTTAAGAATATACATTATTTTATAACCAGCAATTTTAAGCATACACTACCCCATGCAACCTTAAATTAAATTACTGTTAGTTTTGTTTGAATTTTTTGTTTGAAAAATTATGGCCATTTCATTGCACGTAGTAAAACCAATTCAAGGTCTTTGGTCACCATAAAATGAGTTAAAAGGGAGAAAAAAAGTGAAAAATGTCCTGAAATATTTTTAAAATAGGGAGAAATAAATCGAATTACAACAGAAAAAAATCGTTAAATAGAAAATGCATTTCGTTATTTGGAGGTTATCTTACGAAGAAAATAGTAAAATGTTCTTGGTTCCAGGAAAAAGTTCGCAAAATAGAGAAATTTGTAAAATAGAGGTTCGACTGTATATGTTTTTGTTAACGTCAACAAAATAACACAAAAGCCATTGGGGACGGACCTCGTAATTTTGAATCTCTACAAATCAGATTGAGTGAGTGTTTTATAAACGTCGCTCTGAGAAGCAACACACAAGGGCTATACAAATCAGACTGAAAACAAAAAAAGTACAACATCCGCATGACATGGTACGTGGAATTACAAGCTGTATACAAACATTTGTGTTTGGATTTTGCTCCTCTGTTTAAACCCTATCACGACTAATGGAATCATTTCCTCCATTTTACAATACTGGTAATTGTCGTATTTAATTATGATCATTTTTACACAGAATGGCAAAATAGAGAGCGTAAATCAAACGTAAATACGTGAATTTTAAAAAAAAAATTTTTTAGAAAAATGAACTGTCGATCAATTTGGCGCTTATGATAAAATATTCATGGGCTTTATTCTTATTTCAGTTTATTTGGTCAAGAACGATTACTCGAATCTAAGCAGCACCCCCAATTCCCTACACATTTTTGAGAAAATTTTTTAAAATATTGTGTAAAAGGTCCATCAATATCTGATGAAATTTTTAATGAGAAATAATTATTATTTAATTTAATTGATTTATTTTCCATGAGAGGCGTAACGGAGACCATTACCCCCAACCCCCTGCAAAGTCAGATTTTGGGCCTAAGGCCATACTTGGTACTTGGTATCGGTCGAGCTTTAGGCCTCTAGAATCCTGCATCTCCCCCCCCCGGCAATGCAGGGGTGTACGTTACGCCACTGTTTACCAATATTAAAAACATTTAAATGCATACATGAACCTATAGTTACTCTAACCTCCTGTATCATATTTAGAAAATGATTCGTCACAGCTGACTTCAAAATTGGTGCCGGCGTCGCCAATTTCCCACATGGTGTTGGCTTCCGTGCCATCCAAAGCACTTGTTATGCAACATTTTTTTTCAAAAGAATATGTTATAGAAGAATGTAAACGAACTATTTTATACTATTTAACAGTATATTATTTTGTTTACGCCATCGACGAATATTTGTTTCATATATGTCAAATTTTCAGTAATCGCGGCTCTGTTTTCTTTTCCTTTCTTCTGCATATAAAAATGCCTCCCTTTTCATACTTGCGTCATAGTGAACTCGTCTCTTCATCCTATTACCGATGTCTTTGATGTTTAGGTGATTGAAAGAAAGCGCGCATATACATAAAAAGTTCCTAAATACGAGCAGAAAACGATGCTGAGGAAAGACTGAATACCGGAGATAATCTACGGAATGGGAAAGTCCACGATGCAAGTGGTCTGCTACATTTTTCGCTTTGAAAGGGATGGAAACTCAATTTTCCCCATCCAACAAATGTTTTGCCTTCGATTCTAAGCCACACTCAATTTTCAATAGCATTAACACTGGAAAAGAAATGCGGCTTAGATTCGAGTAAATATGGTAATACTTTGTATTACTGTGTATTCTCACAAGTTTTATGTTTTTTATTATTTGTGAAATAATAAAGTATACTAGAACAAATGAAAAGAAACGCTTGATAAAATTACCCATTGATCTAAATTAAACTGACACATTGGTAAAAAAAAGACTGTACATTGTTATGTATTTTTCTTATGATTTTTTATTTATTTTACTTTTAAATAAACTACAATAAAACAGTTATATACAAATATTTACGCTTAGCTACCCTTTATGGTTTTGTAAAGGTTAATCTTGATCAATCCAGAAATTATTGATGTAGGTATTTTGATTAATTTTAAAATGATTCTGGAGCACATCTTTATCAGATTTGTCTACCAAAATATATTCTTCAAGAAAAAACATTATTACTTTTAAAATTATTCTCTATACAGAAACAAAATCCTTTTGGTCTACACAATTCCACAAAGTTTGCTACCAAAATACACTCAGAGAGCCCTCTCTCTTAGGATAGTGGATATTTACTATTAATCCAGTTGGCATTTCTAACTGCTGGGCAGATAAACTGCATCCATAAATAAGAGAGGAAATAATCATGAATTCTTTATTAGTCTACTAGGGGGAGAGCCTCACATAAGAGGCTAATAATCAATACTAGAACATAAGGTAGGGATTCTTTTCCAGAAGATTGCGGGGTAATTTAGGGGAGTTAGTGGACCTAGATTTGTTCTTCCGATTATCGGATAACGGTTCTTCTGAACAGCGCAGATCCTTCTTGCAATAAAAATACCAGAGATCATTGGCTTTGATTACGCTGCGCCGAAATTGCACATAAATGATCCGTAAACAGAAATGCTGGAGAATTCAGACGCCGCATTGTTTTGCTTTGATAATTCATAACAATTCGAAATTGAGAGAATGCCGTTTGCAATGTACTGAATAATACAGTGATAATAAATTGTACGTAATGCTAAATATACAACAAAATGAATTATTATCTGTAGTAATGAACTGTTATGTTAAGGAATAAACTCAATCTTGAGATTGTTCTTCAGACAGAAAATGTTCTAATACTAATGTAATGTTCTGAATTCTTTAGTGTCTAGAGAACGGTATATTTTGATATACAATTGATAATGTATACCAATAGTTTTTTTTCTTGAACAAAAGGTTTTTAATTTTCTTTACTTATAATTTTAATGCTAAATGAGTCTATAACTTAACTTTGTTCGAGTGAGAAAATAAAATGTATTTATTTTGACGGTTTTTAAATTTTCAACACACCGAAACGTATGTTTGAGTGAAAAAGTGTACGTGTTATAGTAGTGTGAGCTGTGGAGAGAGAGAGAGATTCCTTACATTAATATTATTACATTAATTAGATTAAATTAATTACATTTGTCGCCCATTCGGTATAGTGGTTGGCGACGCTGACTGCGGTGCCGCAGGGTCTGGCTTCGAATCCCGGAGAAGACATGGATGTTTGTAAATGTATAGTGCCTTCGTGTGTGGCATGGGGGTACTCTAAATAGCCGTCGAGCCACATCTCGTGAGGTTGGTGGAAGGGGAAGAGAGGTGGAGGCCCCTGACCACTCCCTCAGAATTGGGGTGGAACCGAGCCAAATCGTACTGTCACCTGCGTGGTGCTCAAAGCTACGGCTAACGACAGGCGTACAATCTAGCCCAATGCCATGATGAATATCGTGGGCCTCGATCTGACTACGTCAGACAGGTGGCATTAGTAACAACAACATTAATTAGAATGTTATATTAATAAAATGACATTTTTCAGTCCGAGAAAGATTTCTTATATGACTTTCTTTTTAACATATTTGAAGAAAAAGACTTATTTATTTTAATTTTTGATCTCCAGTTTTATTTTCAGAAAATATATTAATTTTATTTTGGGAACTAGTTTGATAGCGAAAAAGGAATCACGTCAAACAGCTCACCGATTGTGTATATTTCTAACATCATTGATACTCACCGATGATATTAGAATATCCATATTCGAAAACAGCACAAAATACAACAGAAGACAGAAATGGCATCTTTAAGAACAAATGCAAAAAGGAAATGGTTAAATTTTTAAAGAAATCGAATTAAAATCGTCTGAAATTAATAGGGTTACCACGCGATGGATAAACCAATAAAAATTGGTTGCGTGGCTACAGCGGACACTTTAAAATTCAACGTGGTTAGAGCGGACATATTTTCCCCTCCATCTTAGAACAGATTCGATTACCGAATTACAAGGATAAATACATTTTTGCCAATCAAATTTGACTATTTGTAAATTGTTAAAACATTATAGCGTGAATACATTTTTAAACATAATGAAATGTAATAAAAATAAAAACTTTTTTTCAAAATATTTAAAAATTAATAGTAACAATATAGTGAAGGGTATGAACAATATAAAAAATGGGTATTTCAGAAATTTTGCGGAAAACTGTATTTTAGAGTCAAATAAGTATTAGAACATGTGCAATTGCCATAATATTAATTAGTGTCCTTAACGTAAGTAAAAGTAAATACTAGAAGTAAAATATAAAAGATACAAGTAAATGAAATACTAACTAATCCTTATTATAAAGACATAAATATCATTTACCATTGGGTTTAGTCCAACCTAGTTACAAAAATTAAATTTTAGACATTTTTTAAAACTTTGTTTGATGTTTCGAATTTTTTCTTTTTCTTTTAGGATGTTTTCAATTGTTTCATATCCTTCATTATACTGTTACTTACTATTGATTTTTAAATATTTCTCGAAAGTTTTTATTTTTTATTACATTTCGCTATGTTTAAAATGTATTCGCACTACAATATATTAACAATTTAATATAAATAATTAAATTTGATTGGCAAAAAAGTATTTATCCTTGTAATTCGATAATCGAATCCGTTCTAAGATAAGAAAAAATGTGTCCGCTCTAACCACGATGATTTTTAAAATGTCCGCTCAGAACGAAATGTTATATGCCCGCTCTAACCACGTCGCTGTAGCCACGCCACCTAAAAGATATCTCTAACAAGATGCGTTATCCCCATGCCATGCTAACCACATCGCCAGACGATAGAAATATCAAGGTAACCATATCGTAATGTTATCGCCCATCTTGGCGAATATAAACAACAACTTGGCGTGTAGCCCAATAATATCAAACTAGTACCTTATTTTGTATACTGTATTATACAATATGCATCACAAAGAACAAATAACAGTTGACGATTTAATTTACGTCGCCCTCTGAAGCAACACGAGGGCTTTTTGGCGACGGATCTCGTAATTCAAAACCTCAGTCTAGTGACGAAAATGACACGAGCTGGTAACTTCCAACCACGCCAACGTGATGACTTTAATCTGCATCAGCCCTCTACACGCAGACTCGCAATGGCACTAATTTTCGAACCCGCGATTTGACAACGCCGGCCATGAGTACTCGGCTGTCGCGGTCACAGTAGTTGACGAAGTACTAAAATATCACTGTAATAAATTAATTTGAAAAATAGTTGAACATAATGATCTCAAATCAAACTGATTTGATAGCGGTGTCATGTTATAGATTAAGTTTAATTTTTTGGAAAATACTGCGAATAACGTCTTCCGTATTTTAATACATAATAAATCTGATTAACTACTTTGGAATAGTATGGAACAGGTGTCGTTCTCGTCACTTGACTGAGATTCAAAATGACGTCGCCAATTGCCTTTTCGCAACTTCAGAGAGTGCGACTAATAAACAATTAATTAATAAAAACAAGAACACTTTATAAAATCTTTCGATGTATCTGTTTTGAATGCTATAAAGAATTCAAAGGGATTTGCGCAACTCTGGAAACATGTTGCTAAATGAATAACAGAAGAACAAAGAATACAAATTTGTGACCATTGCCTTTTGCTTGCCAACTGAGCCTTGGAGTTTTTTTTTTATTTCAGTTCCCCGATTTGCCTCGTAATTTTGAGCCATGGTAAAGTGACGTGAACGACGTTTGAGCTGGGTATCTCGCTCTTCAAACTTCCACACTATGCCAACATGAGTAGGAATCATCAGGACTCGAAAAAGGACCCAATTTCGCAACTATGGTCGCTCATCTATCACGATTGTATCCAATTCAAAGCGAAACACGATTATAAGCGTCATTTTTTTAACAAAGCAATTCACCAAGTTGAATTTTTAAAAAAAAATTGGTACTGGTAAGGTGGAAATCATTAAAATCCTAACACAGTGTTTGAAGTAAAGGAATTGTAGGTACAGGATAACATTAATGAAACTGTATTATGAAGTACTGGTATTAGCTTAATTATGTACTTACAGATCATATACAAAGTCAAAGAACAATAGATTCGTTCTTATGAGACAGTAATGTAAATTGCTTACACTGGCGTAGCTAGTTCTGAGTGGTCCTGTATCAAAATCCCTTCGGGGCCTATTTTAGATATGAGAGTCCTATTAATGGGACATATGTTGGGTCCCTGCAGCTTGGGGGCCCTATCATTGAAACGGCTGATAAGACGGTAGCTACGTCTCTGATTGTTTAACATATTTAGTTTTATGTAAGTATGAATCGATGATAAATATATTTCGGTACACATTTTGTAAAGAAAGTTTATGTTTGTATGGCTAATGCTTGTGTGGGTTATTATGTAAAGGTATAAAAGTCTTTTTTTATATAAATAGTAGCAATTTAGCTATTTTTTTTCACTTAATATATTATATAGTGATTTAAATGTGAAAGACGTATATTGATACTTTTAAATAAGGATTACGAAAAAACTTCTAACTGCTGTTGTTGTCTTGTTCAAGTAGTGCAGAGAAATCAAAAGGCGCCGAGGTGACGAAAATGGCCTTTGCTATGTCGAAGACCTTTGGCGAATAAAGCAGTTGATGGTCCGTGGGTTTAGGTCTATGTTGTGGAGTTTATACAAAACTAGCCGTTACCCACCCGCTTCGCTGGGTATTTCATGATGTTTTATAAATTTTTACTGCTTATATATATATGTGTGTATAAATTATTGATATCTAAGTCCTAGCATAAAGAATTCGATTGAATTGAAAAATATACTTATACCTGTAACTGTCACCTGTTGATAAAAAAAAAGGGCAGAACTCATCTAATTTGTATTTTCTAAAAATCTCTAAAATTGAAGCATAGAATGATGTTTGCTCTTTCGTAACTCAAAAACCAAGTGGATTCCCGCAAAACCAATTTTCGGTGGATCTCTACTCCGTAAATTGAACATGCAAGCCAACTTTCAAGTCTAAATCTAACAGAAAAAAGCAAAAGTTTTACTATAATATCCCCGTAATCCCGTTGAGAGCCGTTTTCCAAATTACGCTCTTAGCGGATTTCAATTCAACAAAAGAAAAATGCAAACCAAATTTCATTATTGTAGTCCTTGTAGCTCGAAAAAAGTAATTTTTTTTGTCAATATGACCCAGTAACCCCTGCAACCCCCCAGAACTTGATTTGCTTAAAATTTATTCTTAGTGGTTCCCTATTCAACAAAAGAAACATCCTTAACAAATTTTCAAGTATATGGGTCTAACAATTAAAAACAGGAATTTTTTTCTGTAACTCCTCTTGACCCCTCGCAAACATCTTTGGGGTCAATTTTCATTTTACTCTTTGTTAGAGGAACTCTATTTCATGAAAGGAACATGCCTACCAATTTTCAAGCAGGATGATCAAGTAGTTTAAAAATGGAAATATTTATCGATTACGCCTCTTAATCTCCCGAAATTAAAACTTGGTAGTTGATATTCGCGAAACCCATTTTGTAGCGGTTCTCTACTTTACGAAGGAATCTGCTATCAAATTTCAAGACTGTACGTCTAACAGTTTAAAAATGGGGATAATTGTCTATAACGCCACTTGAGCCCCCGCAAGCCACTTCTGGGTCTGTTTTCACAAAACCCATTTTGTAGGAGAATTGCACTCTATGAAAGGAATCTGCTTAGCAAAATTTGAAGACTGTGCGTCCAATTAATTAAAAATGCAAAAAAATTATCAATAACGCCCCTTGAACCCCCGCAACACCACCTAGGGGTCGATTTTCACAAAACACATTTTGCAGTGTATTTCTATCTATGAGAGGAATCTGCTAACCAAATTTCAAGACTGTGAGTCTAATAGTTTAAAAAAGAAATAATTATTTATATCTGCCCTTAACCCCTTGGGGTCAATTTTCTCCAAACCCGTTTTGTAGCGGATATTTACTCCATGAAAGAAACATTCCTACCAATTTTCAAGCAGGTAGGTCAAATAGTTTAAAAACGAAAATATTTATCTCTTACGCCACTTATTCCCCAGCAACGCCTCTTGGAGGTCTGTTTTCACAAAACCTTCTTATAGCTGATCTCTACTCTATGAAAGAAATCTCTTTATCAAATATAAAGACTGTGCGTCTAATAGTTTAAAAATGGAAATAATTATCTATAACGCCCCTTAAGTTCCCTCAACGCCACTTGGGGGCAATTTTCACGAAACCCATTTTTAGCGTATCTCTACCCTATGAGAGGAATCTGCTTACTAAGTTTCAAGACTGTACGTCTAATAACTTAAAAATAGGAATTTATAACGCCCCTTAAACCCCCGCCCCCGCAACACCCCTTGGGGGTCAATTTTCCCAAAACCCATTTTGTAGCGGATATTTACTCCAGGAAAGGAACTTACCTACCAATTTTCAAGCATGTAGGTGAAGTAGTTTAAAAACGGATATATTTTTCTATTACGCCCCTTAATCCCCCGCAACGCCACTTAGAAGTCTGTCTTCACAAAACCCGTTTTGTAACTGATCATTATTTTACGAAAGGAATCTATATATCAAATTTAAAGACAGTGCGTCAAATAGTTTAAAAATGGAAATAATTATCTATAACGCCCCCTAAGCCCCTGCAACGCCACTTGGGGGTCGATTTTCAGCAAACTCATTTTGTAGCGGAACTCTACTCTCTGAAAGGAATCCGCTTACCCAATTTCAAGATTGTACATCAAGTAGTTTAAACATGGAAACAATTATTATTAAAGCCCTTAACCCCCCGTAGCGCCCCTTGCGTTTCGAATTTCGGAAAAACCTTTCTTAGCTGATGTCTACTCTATCAAAGGAACATGTCTACCAAATTTCAAGTCTGTAGTTTGAATAGTTCCAGAGATTTTCGTGATTAGTCAGTCAGTCAGTCAGTCAGTCGCTTTTCTCCTTTATATATATAGATAAGTCAATTGCTTACTAAATGCTTTTAAAACAAAATTCTCCAAAACGCCA
This sequence comes from Trichonephila clavata, assembly GCA_019973975.1. Lineage (NCBI taxonomy): Eukaryota > Metazoa > Arthropoda > Arachnida > Araneae > Nephilidae > Trichonephila > Trichonephila clavata. The sequence goes on from BMAO01016581.1 coordinate 28,255, forward strand.
TTATTGAATCATTCTATGTCGATGAACTATAAAATCATCTGTAAACGTGTTTAGTTATTTCTAAAGCTCATTCGTGAATAAAAAGGTGCTCTCTTGGTAAGGAAATGTTGAAATTTTGAGTTATGATTTCAATGTGGAAGGATACGTTTCTCTCTCTCTCTCTATCTTCTCTCTCTCAATCCATTTATATTAAACATATCCTCATGGATATTGCTAATTTGTCTGCAAGAATGTTACGGTGCATATTTATAAAAATTATAAATGTAGGGCAGAATTCTTGTTAGCCCTTAAGCTTGATGACCCATAAAAAAATTGGTTCCAAATCAGTCCAAAAGTGTGTTTCTCTGCACTAGATTATCGAATTCGTTGTAATAACAACAATAGTATTAGTACACTTATCTAATAGGATGGCAAAACAATGCACCAAATTGGTGATAAATAAAGGTAAGAATTAAAATATGATCCTACTATATGTATCGAACAAAAGATCTTAAAATTTTGTATTTTCTTAGTCTTAGCTAAAATGTGGGAAAAGGAAATACTAGGTAAAGTGTAGTTTTTGACGTGTCTGACCCAGGATATAAGTTACAAGGTTTGTTATGATATGAAGCTTTCATAAAACATTATGAAGGACCCGTCACGTAACTCAAAAGGTGTACTGATTCAAAAGCAACCAATTAAACCAAGCTATTGCAAGGAGCTCATTGAAAGGCCTTATAACTTGTCAACAGGGCTTCGTAATCAAGTAGTCTTGCATTCGACCTTCTTGAGATTGGTGAATTTAACATCAATAATGTTTGTGTAGTAATAAATGTTTTTTGAGCCTTAACAAAAACAATATCCAAGCTTATTTTACTGGTTCTGTCTCAAGAAGAAGAAAAATTTCCTTAAAGAATTCTAAATTATTTCAGATGTTTTGAAGGCTTTGTGACCACAAAAATAGGGAATTTATAATTATTTTTAAGAGTAGCTTGGTTAATTTTAACCTTTGTATTTTTATACAATATGATGAAGCATTCATTCCAAAATACACTCATGTCCATATATTAAGCATAATTCAGAATCACATGGAAATCGAATTCTAGAGTAAAAATTTTACATGTAGAATTGTGACACACATCTCCAAGAATAACAAGCGTTCTGTAAGCCTCCGAGTGCCGTAACGGAATAGGTAAGACACAGAAGACGCATGTGGATAATTTTTTACGTGATAGAATTATCGGTCACCTGGAATGTAGGTGCACTCAGATGTAAGTATACGAGCAGCTTGGAATCATCCAGAGTGTCATCTCCAGGCTTTGGCAACGATTCCAGGATGATGGTAATGTGAGTAGACGTTACAGCATAGGTCACCCCCAAGTTAAAATGGTGAATGAGGACCTGTATTCGGCAGTTACTGCCAAAAGAAACAGACGAAACACGGCATCAGACCTGACTCATTAGCTCTCTTCAGTCACTGGTACGACAGTTTCAAGGCAGACCATGTACAGATACTTAGGACAAATTGGCCTATTCGCTCGTCGACCTGTCATATATGTTTCATTTACTGCAAGTTATTGCCCAAAGTGTCAGCTCTAGGCTTTGACAACGATTCCAAGATGACGAAAATGTCAATAGGCATTACATTACAGGTAGCCCCCTAGTTACAACGGCAAATGAATACCGCTGTTTGGCAGTAACTGTTATAAGAAACAGACGGAACACAGCATCTGACCGGTCTCGTCAGCTATCTGCAGCCATGAGGACGCTAGTTTCAAGGTAAATCATGTACAGACGTTTGGGACATATTGTCACAAGCCTATCAGATGTATTCCACTCACGGCAATTCACTGTCGCCAGCAGTTAGTCTTGAGTAGAGAGCATGGCAATGTGGATATCGTCACAATGGGCTTGCATGATGTTTTCTGATGATTCCTGGTTTAGTTTTCAGTTTGATTCACATCGGACTTTCATATAGAGAACTCCAGATACCCGTTACCACCAAAACAATGTTATTGGATTGCAGCGTTATGGTGGTGAAGGATTGCTCATTTGGGGGGGATTACACTGAACTCTAGAACAGATATGCATGCACAAATCAGAACTATGACAGGTCAAATTTATCGGAATATTGTTCTGAAACAACATGTACATTTGTTTAGGTGTGCCGTGAGGCAGGATTTGTGTTTATAGGTGACAAAACCGAGCAAACATCGTAAGCGAATGTCTTCATTCCGAAAATATCCCATGAATGGAATGGCTGACATTCTCACTTGACTTGAATCCGATACAGTATGTTGAGGGTCATGCTTAGCCGATGAACTGCAGCCCGTTAACTACTTCCTGCAAGTGTAACGGAACTTCGGAGCACAATGTTTGCTGAGTGGAGTAATCTTCCCCAAGATCAGCTTGATAACTTGATACTCATAATACCTAAGGGCTGTAGGAACTTTATTTCATCCCATGGGAGACATACAGTGTATTAACTTTCATACCAACTATATAATACTAAATTTTTTGTAAAGGGCTTATTTCTTATAATCGCTGCAGGAAACAAAAATCGTAATTTTTATTAATGGTATCATACATACACCATCGTTTTTGTTTCTTATTTTTTGTTTAATAAATGTGCTTTAGGAATCAATCACGTTTGTTTTTTTTTAACCTGTATTTGCCGGAGCTAGTATTACACTTAATTTTTGGACATGAGTGTACTTGATTTCATATGAAATTTTCTACTTATCCATCAAAATCTTTAAAGGAAAAATTTTATTCTTTTCATAAACTTTTTTCTAATACAAACGATTCTTTACATGAAATTAAAATATATTTTATTCTTTACTAAGAAAATATTGTTCAGGCTATGGAATACAAGAAGAATCGCAATGTTAACTGTCCTCAAAGAATATTAAAATTTAACTGCATTCTATCATCTTAAGGGAATGCTTGCACATTCTGTTCACTGTAACCGAACTTGCTGCTTCTGAACGTCTTCAGAGATCTTCGCATAATCAATCATAATCATTTTAATACAGATTCCACTTCTTTTGTCTGCAGGGACTTAATTCCTATCAAAAGATTTCGTTGGACACAACAAAAGTTAAGAGCAAAACAAAAGATTTTTCCTCCTCGGAGAACAAAGCCTTATCATCCTGTTCGAAACTGAAGCTCTACTTTGTACACACTAATACCTTTTTGCTTAGAGCTAAACTTTAGTACTGAATAAAATACTCAACGGGGGTCGAATGTCCCAGAGATATGTGCTTAGAGAACTAAAAAGGGGAAGTTTAATTTGGTATTTCTCGCTCAGAAAAATTTAATGGTGCTCCAGTTTTTTTCGTTTGTTGTCTTGTGATTTAATTTAGATCTAGTCTTAATATCTTCTAGTCTTATAATCTTTTTCCTATTGTTCTTGCTTAGTATATAAATAAATTTTGTTTATGTGCAGTGAAATACGTTTAACGCGAAAAAGCTTTAGGCCAGTGATCCTCAAAGTTTCAATAAATGCAGCCCAATATTCATTCATGATTTCCATCACGCCCACCTCCATACAATAAATATGTATTTTATTCAACAATACTATGCTTTGATGCTAAAGCTACAATACGACTTTAACCTCTTAAAGTAACACCGTCGTATATAAACTTCTCACTCAGCCAAAGCGTTAACTGCCCCGGACGTATATATACGTCTTACTGAAGCACAATCTTTTATGTGCACTGCCATCCATAAAATTATTTCGAAGGCTTTGGAATGCAATAAAGGGACCTTGACAGTGTGTGTTTGCAAAGGATTTACTTATTTCAGAGGATTTGTTTATTTATTCCTTTTCTCCCCCCCCCCCAAATACATCACATACGTGCACCTACGTGGAAAATGGTGGCATTGGGGTGCGAAGCGAATCACTTTATGTATAAGCCCATGGGGTCCCACATTGGTAATTATTAAGGTTGTTCTTAACTTAGAATTGTTAAATTAATTATAAACTATATTGTGCAGAGTGCTGATGCATTTATAAGTGTATTATATCAGTGTAAATGCGTATTTTATTCTTTATTATGTCAGAATGTATTTTGTCTGTTTACTTTCAGTAAATTGATAATTTTTTTAAATAATCTTTTGTTTCTGACTTTTCAATATGCTCGCACTTCCCTCATAGAGCTATTACGTACACCTAGGGGGCGTACCCCACAGTTTGAGAAACGCTGCTTTAGACGAAATATCGGTTAACACGAAATAATACAATGGTCCCGACTAACTACTATATATTTTCATGCCTTTCTTTTTCTCTTAAGATGAAACGAAATTTGATTAGCACTAAAAGATTTCCCACCTGGAAATGAACAAAATACGGAAAACACCAGATTTGATAGGGGTGTGAAATGAGAAAGATGGTTTCACATGTTTCGTAGAAAGGAGGCTAACTTGGCTTTGAAATACCCTCGAAATAGACTGTGACACGAGCCAATATTGTTTATCTCACCTACTTTCATTCTCCACCTTTTAAACAGAACACAAAAAATCAACTTATCTCTCATCAATTAGCTTCGAAATTCGGTGACTACGCAATGTGTGTAAAAATCAGTGGGTTTGGTTCGCATATTTATTATTATTGTTATTATTATTATTATTTTAGCAGAATTTTCTTACGAGCACAATAACAAAAAGCTTAGGGGGAAATCAAATAACTGTTTCGCTTTAAATGAAGATATAGCTTCTTAAGGGTGTTGATGAAGAATAGAAGACGAAACCGGAAATCAGTAAAGATTTTGGTATTGCTAAATTTTGTATTAAGTTTCTAAGTTCCAGGGAATTTTTTATTGTATTAATTTTATTAAATACGTGCATATATGCATATTTATGTAAATAAAATATACTCAAGTAAACTTAATTTTCTTAAATGTGTGTGGGGGAAGGGGGTTGCAATAAACTTTAACACGAAAAAATATTTCAGTCCCTTTGGTTTCGTGTTAAAGGATTTTCACTGCATTTTCTTTTTATATAAGTTAAAAATACCAATATTTATATTAAAGTAATATTAAATACAACTACCTGAAAATATTTCTTTGCAAAAAAAAACTCTACTGTATCATTAAATAGATAGTATACTTAGAATGATGACAAATCTGTAGACTTTTTGTTAGATAATTGTTTACTTCGTTCAAGGATACAAAATGCCATGTGCACCATAACTATAATGTTAACTATAAGTATAATGTAACTATATAATGCTATAACTATAATATTTTTTCATAAACTGCACAGTTTTTGAAAAAGGGCAAAAATATCAAAAAAAATGTGTTTTGCTTTTTTCGGGGATACGTCAAGTTGAAAATTTTTTGGCTCTTAATTGTTTTACTGACACCCAAATAATGTTAAAGGTATCTGAAGATTTCTTGATTGTCTCAAGTGAAATAAAATCTTTTTAAACTTTAAATGAGTTTTTCTTAGGCTTTTATTTTTGTGGAACGGTTGTAGATCTAGAAATACACTATTTTTTCAAAAGCCTTGAATCCGGGGTGGGCATTCAGGCAGTCGTGATCGACCGGTGCACCGCCAAGACATTTTGAGGTGACCGCCTTCACTAGGACCTAATAATCCTTCCATCATACGAAAGTCTAGAAGTATCGTATTTATTCGAATCTAAGCCGCCATCGATTCTAAGCCGCACCCGAAATCTCAAGATTTTGTGAAAATTGAAAAATAGTCTCTAAAATGGTTTATCGATATCCAATTTTACGAAATTAAAACAAATTTAAAAGGTAAACTAATAAGAAGTGAATATAATTATAGTTATTTTATCAGTATGAAAACTTAAATACATGCATTGCTCTAAATACCCCATCCAACACGTTTTCCCCCTTCGATTCTAAGCCGCGCCTGATTTTCGGTAGCATTAACTTTGGGTAAAAAGTGTGGCTTAGATTCGAGAAAATAAGGTATTTTAAAAAATACGGAAGTTAAATCGAATTATAAGAGAAAATTTTGTTGAATAGAAAATGCACTTCGCTATTTTGATGCTATTTTACAAAGAAAATCGTAAAATGTTCCTGGTCGAAAAAGTTCGCGAAATAGAAATATTCGTAAAATGGAGGTTTGACTGTATTGTATACTTTTCTTTAGTTTTCTACACCTACGCCACTGGGAGGACCGCAACACCTTGAAAAAATTAGAAGTAGCCCGTACCCTGGAAAAGTCTGCCCACCCCTCCCTTGGATAATACCTCAAATAAATGACTTCAAAACATAAAAGCATTGCGTACGTATATTTACGGTGTGTGTGTGTGTGTGTGTGTGTATGGTGTGTGTGTGTGTGTGTGTGTGTGTGTGTGTGTGTGTGTGTGTGTGTGTGTGTGTGTGTGTGTGTGTGTGTGTGTGTGTGTGTGTGTGTGTGTGTGTGTGTGTGTGTGTGTGTGTGTGTGTGTGTGTGTGTGTGTGTGTGTGTGTGTGTGTGTGTGTGTGTGTGTGTGTGTGTGTGTGTGTGTGTGTGTGTGTGACTGAAAACCCACTGAATGATATAAACGACTATTGTGATCACAAATTCATGGGTGACGACATTCATGTCAAAACATAGATTGTAGTCTTGTTAAATTCCTTTGTGAGTAACAATGATGACTTTTGCACATTAAATGAAACTGAAGCTCAAAAATCATTCCTGTCATCCTAAAAAAAAAAAAGATACGAAAGTGGTTTGTTTGGTAGTTGATTGGTCGTAGGGATTGCTGTTAGACAGATCGTCAGGAATCGGACTAGCAAAACCTGCCATCTTTTAAAGTTGATGCACATTAAACCTACCAATGTTTAGAATCTTCATGGTTGCATAGCGGATATGTGGGGTGACAGCTCCTTAACTGATTTCGACATTTGATATAGGGTTGTTATTGTTTTTGTTGTTACTATTCCCTTGGAATATAGGAAATTCTTTACCAAGTCCAACAGATCCTGTCACAAACATCATCCTGCTCATTGACATAATTGTCCAATACCTTTAAGCAGGTGAGCAAGAAAGGCAGGTAGGGAGTTATTACTAGGAGAAAAAGTCTTCAACCCTTCAGCATTTCAGGCAGTGGGGATTCTCGTTTCTAAATCTGAACATAGCTGTTTGGATAGAATTAACTCTTCTAACTTTGAACAGACATGTCTGAAATAAATGATATCTATTCAGGAAGCGTATTCCTAAAAGAAGCTAGAAACATTCAATAAACTACAACAACAAAAAAGTTGCAAGATCGAACTAAGTTTATTTTTATCCATCAGAGACTATATAAATTTGGAGGCACAGTGGCCGAGTGGTAGAGCGTCGCGCTTCAGCACCACAGGTCCGAGGCTCTATCCTCGGGCTGGGCAAGGTCGACTCCGCTTTTCATCCCTTCAGTGGATTGATAAATGAGTATCAGGCTTGCTTGGGGATTAAACACTGAGGGTTTCGCTTCAGACTGACCACCTGATCGGGACATCTGCTCATGCACCTCAGCGCTCAATGGTCACGTATTCTGAGATGGGCAGAGAAGGCCTTGGCCCTCATGGGCTGTTGCACCACTGAGTTTAGTTTTAGAGACTGAATTTATAATAATTTCAAGTTATATAATAATTTATAATAATTTCCTTGCGACCTGCCAAGACCATTGGGTGTCGCAAACTTCAGAGTTCAGACTGGACATACCTTAGAAAGCACCTTTTCAGATTTGGTTAGGCAGATTCTCCAAAGAGCCCACTTGGTGATAATAGAGATATGTGGGGAGACCCCCTGGACTCTTGCCCTGGCCTTACCGACGTAAAAGCTGTTAATGCTGCTAACGAATTCTCTTTTTAAAATGTGTGTTTCAGAACTGTATTGGCTGCCCGACATAGACTGATGGCGGTCATGACTAGGTCTGGCGTAGGATAAAAAAAAATCATCTCAAGTTTGGCAACAGAGAATGTTGCATGTTAAGTTCAACTAGACTTCAATACTCTCACTCAGTGAATAAGTAGGTGAGTATGTGTGCCATTTTGACATTTATTAGGGTTAAAATTATAATAATGGCTATTTGAGAAATATCGTGCAGTTCCAATGCGATGGTAATTAAAACAAAACTAAGCCAAGAAAGAAAAACATACCCTTTCTATTGTTTTCCAAATCATTTCTTCACGACTAAATCTATACTGTCACCAAAACCTCGAAAAGATTCTCCTGGATGACATTAATCAAAATCAAATCAGACCATATCTTATTCTTGAGATCAACCTCAGACAGCCACTAAGGACCCAAAAAGAGAGGTTCAAAAAGTTCATTTTCTTTTCAATAAAAAAGAAAGAAAGGTATTTATCAAATTCCCAATTGACTGATACGGATTCGATAGCTCTGTAGCTGAAATGTGCTTCTCATACTTTTAAAAAAATATATTTTAAATTACATGGTATGAGATGTGAGAAAAAGAGAAATTATTCGATATTTTCTGCCTTTTTACTGTCTCCGTTTTCTCTTAGTACTTCTTGCCAATATAACTGGCAATAGATTTTTTTCTTCGTCGCGTAGACCAAAAAGTTTCTTTAAACTACGCTAAGGATTGGCTTTTTCCTTTGGGAAATAAAGACCATTTCTTTGATGTGCTTTATAGATGGCCTCGAACTTTCGACCTGCTTTATCGATTGCTGTTGAACAATCTACTATTATCAAAGTGTTAATGTTATTTAGAAACGAAAATAACTGGAAAGCTGGGTGAGTGAGTGAGTGAGTGAATATTAGCGTCGCACTGTTCAGATACACGAGGGCTTTTGGCGA
>BMAO01016582.1:0-66764 GCA_019973975.1 Trichonephila clavata
TATTGGATTCAAGTCCGGTGAGTATGCTGGCCAATCCATACGGGTGATATCCTCCGATTGAAGGTATTCGTCTACAATGTTTGCACGGTGAGGACGGGCGTTGTCATCCATAAACAGAAATTCAGCACCCATGGCGCCTCGAAACAAACGGACATGTTGTTCCAGAATGACATCCCGATAGATGTGGCCTGTCATCGTCACACTCTGAACATGCAGGTGAGCTCTGGAACCAAGAATAATTCCTCCCCAAACGAGCCATCCTGCACCACCGTAACGGTGTCGTTCAATGGTGTTCTCTTGGTGGTAACGGGTACCTGGCGCTCTCCATATGAAAGTCCGGCGAGAATAAGACTGCAAACTAAACCTGGACTCGTCAGAAAACATCACATAAGACCACTGTTGCTGTGTCCACAATTCCTGCTCTCCACTCCAGGTAATCGCAGGCGACAGTGAGTTGTTGTAAGAGGAACACATCTGACAGGCCTACGAGCATATAGACCAATGTGTCCTAAGCGTCTGTACACGGTCTGCCTTGAAACTGTCGTACCGGTAGCTGAAGAGAGCTGACGAGATAGGTCTGATGCTGTGCTCCGTCTGTTTCTTTTGGCAGTAACTGCCAAATACCGGTCCTCATTCGGCGTTGTAACTCGGGGGGCGACCTGTAGTGTAACATCTACTCACATTAACATCATCTTGGAATCGTTGCCAAAGCCTGGAGATGACACTCTGGGCGATTCCAAGTTCCTCGGATACTTCCAGCTGGGTACGTCTACATTCCAGTTGTCCGATAATTCTACCGCGTAAAAAATCATCCAAATGCTTCCTTTGTGCCATAACTATGCGGTTATTGCACTGAAAGGCTTTTAAAGCGCTTGTGAACAATTTTACTTCTTTGCCACCATTCCTTATATACCCCTCTCTTACACTCTCGTCATTGTGACGTACTATCCGCTCCATCTGGTGGTTTCCTGTAATTTGCATATTCTTCTTCAAGGTATGTGTGATATTTCTACAGGTGAAATTTTTATTTTAGAGTTCAATTTCCGTGTGATTCTGAATTATCCTTAATTTATGGACATGAGTCTATTAACACTTTTCGGAACTTTTCCGTTTCGCTGGCGTAGGAGATAAAGTCTCCAAAATTGATACAACCCATGACAAATGGAATATTCCTGGTAACCTATTCCGGTGGGCCTCCAAATTAAGAAATCTTTTGAACATTTTCTAACAGGATTTCTCCAAATTGATTCTTTGTCTTTCCTGAATACATAAAGTCAGCGAAGTAATTTTCCGATCTTTTTCTTTTCATGATCTTTCCGTTTTTTACCGCATTTTTGTGCCATCTTATAGTCTCTTTTCCTGTGTATGTATTTCACTTTGAATGGTTAGAAAATTTATTATGCGGCTCTTTTTAAAATGTCAGAACATTTCCTTTTCGACTTTTTAAATTTCTAAGAATCAAAATATGATAGTTCTCAATTTAATGTTTTCCTGAATGATTAATTTCCTGAAAACGTTAACACTCATACGGATCAATTTGGCACCTACAGAAAAAGGTACTTGCGTATTATCGCACCAATCGCCAACGTTCAAGGTAACTCGCCAAGTTGGCAATCCCAATTTCTTATGTGTTGTACTTGCTGAATCGGCAACCATGTGCTTAATTTTATATAATGTCACCAAATGGTTGCGATAATACACAAGTATATAAAAACATCATTTCGTTCCATTGCTGAGAGAGGACACATCCAGGTATACTTGCATATTATCGCAACCTATTGGTGACATAATATGAAACTAAGCACCTGGTTGCCAATTCAGCACTTACGACTCAAGAAATCGAGGTCGACAATTTGGTGAGTTATTGATAGAGTTGGCGATTATTGTGATAATATGCAAATACCTACATCCAGTGCTATTCTCTCACTTTGTGAAGAAGTTTTAATCGACCAATTATTTCAAGTCTCAAAATTCATAACAAGTCAAGTATTTCAGTGCTGTATACTTTACAAAAACCACGCGAGCGCGCGAAGTCAAACACGACTAACAAAAAATTCACCAAAACTGTTCCATCATTGTTTATACTGAATGTATCGTTGAGAAGTATAGCCAATTATGGTGACTACTGTTTTGGCTGTCCTATAACAGATAAAGGGCCCTATATTTGGATTCTTAGCATTCTACGCTGAGCTTTAGCTTATAATTATTTAAATGAGTTGATTTCTCACGTAATTTACTCTTCATATCATTTTCTCTTTCAATAAGATTCTTATTTTGCCTAGATCCTTAACTGATAGCAAGAATGGGCATTTCCCCCTGTATATATAAGGGCATTTGTCCCTCCCGAGTTTATTCACAATAACAGGAATTCCACATTTAATGCTTCAAAATGGCAATATGTGTTGAAATTAATATATACTCCAATTTTAATGAAACTCTAGACGCTTTAAGGTGTCAATTTTCGATAATTTGATGTATTTAAACAATTTTATTACGATAAAAGCTAGGGATTGCAATATCGGACCCAAATTTCGATACCGGTATATTTTAGATCTTTATATCGGGATATTAGTAGTGCCCAAATTCCTGCAGATGATATTTGCGGTTTCCTATAGTAAGCCGAGTACTTCAAAACGGGTGAGTACTGCCATTTTTTTTCGAGTTGTAATAATCGTAATGGTATTAGAAATTTTGTTTTAAATGACCTTTGTAAATCCTGAGATACTTAGTGTTTTTTCTTGCATAGGAACAGTTATTGTTTCTAGAGAATTTTGAATAATAGTATTGTGTGCAGTTTTAGCTTAAGATTTATTGCGTTTAAAGTCTCTCGAGAGATTGATTACTTCAGAGTTAAAATTTTTATGTTTCTGTATATACACGAGACTAGTGTTATTGTGTTGCTAGAAAATCGTAAATTTAGAGTGAAATTGTATCAACATTCATTTCGATATTGTTTGAATAGGGCTTTTCTCGGAAAAGGGAAAAGCAATATATGTTGCTACTCACTGAAGAATTAGTAGATACCACACCAAACATGACTGTCCTTAGCACGAAAAATGTTATAACCAATAGCTAGGATTACGAAAAACAATTTAAAAAAATTTGTTTTTTTCCTATTTGCAATAATTGTCTCTTGGAGGAGGAGTATGCAAGGGTGGAAACTGTGAGGTTAGTGGAGCAAGCGTTAAAAGAGAAAGAATTTCAAATGAGAAATTCGATTTAAAAGATTTAAAGTAGAAAACGGAGATCGTGTAAATGACGAATTATCCGATTCTATAAATCCACGTTATGTAGTCTCTAATTTAAAATTTAAAAAAATGATCCGAGTTGAACTTAGATCAGTCTGATATTACTCTTATGCATGGTGATTTTCGAACGTCAGGCAAAGAGAGCGTTAATTGAAAGGGAAGATTGGGTAGGGCACTTATTGGATTTGTTAACCTTTGATATAGTGAAATTAATTGTTTGTGAACCGGAATAACAAATTGAAAAGTATGATCATGCCAGACAATTGTTACTTCAAAGATTGAAGTTCAGAAGTGTTTTCGCCAAAATGTGGTCAACATCAAAAAGAAGTCAGAGCGCACATGGAAAGACTACTTTCGAAATTAATAGCTATTTAGAAGAGTGGCTAATAGGTTTAGAAGTTGATACATTTGAAGATCTTAAAAAAGCGCGTGAAACCCCTAATTTTCTAATATACCACTAAAGGCTTTAAATGGATAAATAGATATTCTTAAGAGATACGGGAGTGACAATAATTTATTATATGCAAAAATACATAAATCCTTCCTTCTCTGGTGGAAATATCTGGGTAAAACAACCATTAAGCACAAATTTATTCTTTTAGAACAAGTTGGTTAGTGGAGATTTCAATACGGTGCAAATTAAGGCAGCGGTTTGTGGAAATAACTCAAACCAACATAGCAGATATTTACTTGGAAATAAAACGACCGAATTAATAAAAGAAAATTCAGGCTATAATTTCCTTCCAGCTGAGCTAATAAATGCTGTCCAGACAAGGTCTCGAATCAAATAGGCTAGAACAGAGATGTATGCTAGTAGCTGTAGTTATAGAAAACTAGCTGTATGGCCCGGCGTTGTACGGGCTTTCTCTACTTTTATAAATTTTCCTTTCCCTTCACAAAATCAGCTTGACCAATATTCTTTTTCGAAATTACTTTGACTTCTATGTTCCGGGATTAGCGATAATAAAGATTACTTGGGAAGATTTGATCGAAGCTCAAAAAATGGCAGGGATGTTAAACCTTTATACGAAGAAGCAGTCAGTTGGGTGCAGATTACTAATAAGGCTATTCTCAAGTAAATGGATTACTTGTCAAAAATCGCGAAGTTAGGTAACGTGGTTAAGTTAAAAATAGTGCCGGAAGAGTTACATGACCAAATTAAATCTGTCATCTGTCATGTAGGAACACCCATACACCTGGTGGTTATTAAATCCAAAACAAATTCTATTAAAATTAGCCCCTATTATTCAGGGAGGTCTCTACTAAACTAAATATTGAGACATGTGGGCTGGGGTTTCTAATTTACCGGCTTTTTCCATTCCCGGGAATTCCCAGAAAATCCCTGTAACACAGTCGTCATTCCCAAAAATGCATCAAACGTTCAAAAAATTGAAAACTTGTTTATTTTTAAGCGATATTAATTGTATAAAATAAGGATGCAAATAAATTCTAAAGTTTATGCTCATTTATATATGTAGCCAAAATTTAAATGTATAAAATAATTTAATCATTCCCATTTAATATGTAGTTTGAGAAAACATAAGAAATCTATGCTTTTATACCTGAGGCTGGTTCTTAGCTTTAATTACAGATAACCACAATGCAGAAATACTATCATTGAAATATCATTTGTTGTATTTAAGAGATTTTATTTGTGTAACTGATTTCTTGTTTATGATATGTTTATGGCACAAAAATATAGCAATAACTAAATATTAATGCAAGAATCTCACAAAAGTATGGAGAAGAAAAACAAATAAGGAAAACTGCAAGATTTAACATTTCTCCCCAAAGTGTTTAGGGGGCTCATTCCCTTTTTCAAACTGCGTATTCCATTAGATCATAGTTCTCTGGCGAGTGAGTGAGTAGTATTTACGTCCACTGTTCAGCTACCGAGGCTTTTTGGGCGGTCGCGTAATTTGACCTGTCAATGACGCGGACGACACTGCTGGCACCCCCCTCTCCTACTACCACACCACCACGGAGGACGTTTGAGCTTCGCAGATTTAACGTGCATCGCTCCCCTACACGCGGATCTAGGTATAGGATCGAACCATGACAAATAGCCATGATCCGATGCCTAGACCACTCGGCACCGCGGCCACCTCAACATGGGCGATAACACCTCCTTGTGGGCGTTGGAGGCTTTCAAGAGGGCAGTAAAAGACCCAAAGAAAATTAGGGGGCATTGAGACGGCACGGAGGGGTTTGAAAAGATTAACCAAAAAAGATTTAAAAAACACGCTGATTTACTGACAAAAGTAAACTTTAATGCTGTTTATTGTTGATTGTATACATTTAAATCATTTTTATATCACATGTGTACGAAAATTGACATATTCGGTAGTTCGGGAAGTGGATGAAAAACTTAAAAAAGATTACATTACATTCAGACGTACATTAAATTGAATGATATAGCGCATTTCAATTTCTGTAGTGCAAGTGTTGTCTTTGTGAGCAGTAGGAAACATGTTTCTTTCACTGCATTTTATTACGTATATTATCCAAGTAACATAATTAAATATGTTAACCAGAAATTAACGTGATTCTTTAAAGACTGAAACTGTCGATTTATATTTATTTTTGAAAGCAATAGTTTATGAATTACTTCGTATCATGAAAACCCCTACCTGTCTTTATAACAGGTAAGCTAAAACTTTTATTCCACTCTTTTAAATGAAGAAATTAGCGTTTTCAATTCCAATAATATTCTACCTGTGACTAAAATATATAATATTACACACATTTAAATATATTTGTGCCTATAGCTATTTCAGATTCGCAAGTAAAAAATTGGGGCTTCAGAGAAAAATTAAATTAAAAAAATATATTCTATTAGTAATAGGATATTTTTTAAAACTTGACTCTTGTTTTTACCATGCAATATGTACTCTCTTATTTCTCTAGAGTGTGAGGGGGGGGGTATCGAAATATTCACTAAAAAAGGGGGCGGTATCGAAATATTTACTAGAAAAGGGGGCGCCTGTTCAAAAAAGGTTGGGAACCTATGCGTTAGATAGTCTAAAAAAGGCAAGTATCCGAAAAAAATTATATAATTAACAGTTTTAAGTACTTAAATTATCAGAGAAGCAATATTCGACAGACAGGAACTGATGAAGGATATGTAGGAGTCTTACCTACGACAAGCTGCAAAAATTCTCCCCAAAACATACGTGTGTGTGTAACTGTTTCCATTATTTCACTCGTATCCCACTGCTAGGGGACATTTTTCTTTCCATGAAATTCGTGGTGAACGATCGCCAATTGCAACTGTGATGTAAGCTACAATGCACTTTAAATGGCCCGGTGGTGGTGGTACGTCGAGTGGCCCGGTGTTGGTGGTACGTCGAGTGGCCCGGGGGTGGTATTACGCCCTCGATCGGAAAAGGACCGGTGGCGGTAGTACACCCACGATCGGAAAAGGCCCGGTGGCGGTAGTACGCCCACGATCGGAAAAGGCCTGTTGGCGGTAGTACACCCACGATCGGAAAAGGCCCGGTGGCGGTAGTACGCCCACGATCGGAAAAGGCCTGTTGGCGGTAGTACGTCCACGATCGGAAAAGGCCCGGTGGTGGTAGTACGTCCACGATCGGAAAAGGCCCGGAGGCGGTAGTACGTCCTCGATCGGAAAAGTCCCGGTGGCGGTAGTACGTCGAGTGGCCCGATGGCGGTAGTACGTTGAGTGGCCCGATGGCGGTAGTACGTCGAGAGGCCGGTGGCGGTAGTATGTCGAGTAGCCCGGTGGCGGTAGTGCGTCGAGTGGCCCGGTGGCGCTAGTACACCCTCGATTGGAAAAGGCCCGGTGGTAGTAGTACGCCCCCGAACGGAAAAGGCCCGATGCGGTAGTACGGCCCCGATCGGAAAAGGCCCGGTGGCGGTAGTACGCCCATAATCAGAAAAGGCCTGTTGGCGGTAGTACGTCCACGATCGGAAAAGGCCCGGTGGCGGTAGTACGTCCCGATCGGAAAAGTCCCGGTGGCGGTAGTACGGCCGATCGAAAGGCCCGGTGGCGGTAGTACGTCCACGATCGGAAAAGGCCCGGTGGTGGTAGTACGTCACGATCGGAAAAGGCCGGAGGCGGTAGTACGTCCTCGATCGGAAAAGTCCCGGTGGCGGTAGTACGTCGAGTGGCCCGGTGGCGCTAGTACACCCTCGATTGGAAAAGACCCGGTAGTAGTAGTACGCCCCCGATCGGAAAAGGCCCGATGGCGGTAGTACGGCCCCGATCGGAAAAGGCCCGATGGCGGTAGTACGGCCCCGATCGGAAAAGGCCCGGTGGTGGTAGTACGCCCATAATCAGAAAAGGCCTGTTGGCGGTAGTACGTCCACGATCGGAAAAGGCCCGGTGGTGGTAGTACGTCCACGATCGGAAAAGTCCCGGTGGCGGTAGTACGTCGAGTGGCCCGATGGCGGTAGTACGTCGAGTGGACCGATGACGATAGTACGTCGAGTGGCCCGGTGGTGGTAGTACGTCGAGTGGTCCGGTGGCGGTAGTACACCCACGATCGGAAAAAGGCCCCGGTGGCGGTAGTACGCTCACGTCAATATGTGCTCCATTGACATCAATAACGCGTTGAAAGTGCATTATAGCGTTTTCAACGGTAGCGCGAAGCAATTCTCGAGGGATTTCAGCCACAAGGCGTATAATGTAAGCTTTCAAATCAGGTAAAGTTCTTATTCATCCGCTATAAACACGGTCTTTTAGAAATCCCCACAACCATAAATCACAGGGATTTAAGTTGGGCAAACAAGAAGGCCATGCATCTGAAAAATGTCTGGATATTACACGAATATCACCAAAGTTAGCACTAAGTAGTGCTTTGACTTCCCGCGCAATGTGAGCAGTTGCTCCATCTTGCATAAAGATAGTGGTTAGCAAATATTGTCGTTCTTGTAAAGCAGAAATGACCTGTTGTTGCATAAACTCACTGTACCGTTTACTTGCGACTGAGAACCTTTTAGAACCTTGTGGAGTGAGAATTTCAAGGTCCGAAAAAAAAGTTCCGAGGATAAATTCAACCGTAAATCCACACCGAGCAGTCACGTAATCAGAGTGTAGTGGTTGTTGATGCTGGATATTTGGAGGTGAAGTACCCCATATGCGGCAATTTTGAGTATTCACAGCTCTAACTAAATAAAAGTGTGCCTCATCTGACCATAGAATTTTCCAAGGCGACGCATCATCAACTTCTATTCTCGCCAAAAATCGGCAAACAAATTCAAGACGTGGTTTCTGATCTTGAGGTTTCAGACGTTTACATCACATGGATCTTATACGAATACCATTTCAAAATGTATCGCAGAATTTTTCGTACTGTCGAGCACGGAATCTCCAACTCGCGTGACACGAATCGACCACTTGCTGAAGAATAGATGAAACTGGAGGCTCTTTCAACCATAGCAGTAGCGACTTCTTCCGCAGTTTAAGTCCAACGATTTCCGTCCTCTTCCGGGCAGCACACCCAAATTTCACAGTTTCTTCAAATTTCATAATCATCTTCCTCAAACCAATCCTCGATTTGGGGCCTTTTCGCAGGTCCTTTAAACGAAGATATTCAAGCAGAGCAGTAAAGTGGTTACTGACACGTTCTTATAAAACAGCAAAGCTCGATCTTTTTCTTTTGTAAGGGCATGACTAGCGATGAAAAATGCACGCTGAATGATTCTTTGGTTATGACTGCAAGTTTCTAAAGGTTTTACGGATTTGCATAAGGAATATTCGATAAAATTCCCCTGGTGGTCGAAATTTGTACTATTTTTATTTCAGAAATCTTTTCTCCATAGTCCATATAGTGTATATTCCAAATTTCATCAAAATCCGATAACCAGAACAGGTTCTACAGGCTTCTGAATAGTGTAACTTTAATTATAACCACCTAGAGCATTTTTTTGTATTTTTCCATTTCACCGGCGCCGAAAAAAGTTGCCAAAAATGATACAACTGACACCAATAGGAATATTTCCGATAGTAGCCTTTTGCCTCTACATATTCAAAACAAGTTGTGTAGCTTTGCTTATCAGTAATATATTTTTCTAAATGCGTCAAAAACAATGAAAAACTGATGAAAATTTGGGATTTGCCCAGAACAAAGGAAGAATCTGTAAGATTCTTCAAAGCGTCAAACAGATCCATGAGCATTATATTAAAATAAATTAAGAAAAATATCAACAAAAAAAAACAAATACCGGGTGGCCATAATTAAACGACCCTACTTCAAAATTGTCTACAGACGAAACTATTGTTCAGAAAGTTGTAAAATTCTGTGTACGACATAAAAAAGAGATGGAAATTTGTTTGAGCGAATAAAAAAAATTAGTTCAAAACTTCGCCACTAGAGGGTGCTTTTGAATGAAGGCCACATTTATTACCGGTTTTCTATTTGTATTTTATCGCTTTTTTATCCACAGGACACGGCAACACAATAACTGATACTCATTAAAAAACACAATCTCTAAAATGAACTGAAAACTTTAATTAAGCTTCTTCGATGACTAATTTTCAAAGGATTTACACGAAGGAAGACGAAAATATGCAAATTGTTTCGACGTCACACAGCAACTGTTATAAAAGCAATAAACTTTTACGGGAGATTTGTTTATTTTCAGTGTGCTCGGTATTGCTAATCAGAATGTAATTACGTTTACCAGATCGAGCGTTGTTAGAGTAAAGTTATTCTATCAAAACGATAATTCCGCAATAGTTGCTCTACGGAAATTTCGGACTTTAAAGGGAATGCGAAAAGCTCCATTGACTGCTAAAAATCTTCGATTAATGGTAACCAAATTTGAAGAAACAGGATCGTTCAATGTTCGTTCTGGAAGAGGAAGAAAACCTGTTTCTACGGAAGCAATAGAGAAAGTGGCACTTCAGGTGGAAGAGGACAAAGCATCCAACGTGCAGGCTAGTACAAGCGTTCGCCGTGTGGCAGAAGCATTGGATCTGCCTCGTTCAACTGTCCAGAAGATCATGCGAAATATCATCCGTTACTATCCATATAAGCTTCAACTTGTGCAGGAATTACTTCTACATGATTTCGAGACTCGACATCTGTTCTCACTGCAGTTTCTTGCTCGTTTGGAAGTTGATCCAGAATGGCCTTGGAATATCCTCTGGACAGACGAAGCACACTTTCATTTGGACGGTTCGGTGAATACTCACAACTGCCGAATTTGGGAAACAGACAATCTGCATTTTACCTTACAAGTTCCGCTACACTCACCAAAAGTAACGATGTGGTGTGGGTTTTCCGCGTCTTTTATTCTTGGCCCGTATTTTTTCGTGGAATTAGGTGCTGGAGGTCCGGTAAGATGTTCTATCACTGGACAGTGATATGCGTCGTTATTGCGGAATAAAATTATTCCGGATCTGCAAGTACATCAGTGCCTTTCATGCATAATTTTTATGCAAGATGGAGCTCCTCCACACATTACACGTTGTGTTAAGGACGTTCTCAAACATCACTTCACAGAAGAACGTGTGATCAGCCGCCAATTTCGTCATCTGTGGCCTCCCCGATCGTCTGACCTCAATCATGCGATTTTTGGCTTTGGGGCCATTTAAAACAGCTGGTAAGTTGTGATCAACCAAGAACTTTGTGACGGGTCTATCCGCGTTAATTTCTAAACTAATCCTCTTGGGTAACTTTGGGGCCAGCATTTATTCTATTTCACAGCCTCTTCGGGAAAAACACGAGATAGTTATATGCTAATGAGTTCGACTATATAAAGTCTAGATTTTGTAAGAGAGGGAGAGAGAGAAGGAATTGCCAAACTAAATGTAAGTATCGTCTACGGATCCCTTCAACAAGCTTTACGCGTATTTGATATATTATAGCAAAGTATTAGATTAATCATTAAGGGAATCAAATTAAGTACTGACCTGAGGTTAGCAAGAGTTCGTCTCCTTGTCAATTCTGATAGCTGAGATTACTTAGATGGGAATATTAGGGTTGAATGTTAGATTTGAGTATCAGGATTAATCTAGGTATTAGATAATCACTCCAGGGTTTCCACTTATAGATTGAACTTGTGCTTGTTAATTGTGTTTGTCTGTCTACAATAAATAATTATTGTTATGGCTTTTGTTGGTGATGATATGTTTCCTTCTACACCAGGCGCGCCGGGTAATGTGAACCCAGTCCAAGATAGGACTGGGGCACGACAACTTTACCTGATCTCAAAGACAGTATTTCACGACATGTTCTTAATATTTCCCAGAACCCACTGCGGTCAACGGTGGAACATGCTATCTTACGATTTCAAATAGTAGCTGAAAATGATGGTCATCATGTTGAGAATTTATTGTTGTAACAAAATTTGTAAATTGGTATAAATGTATGCTAAGTATTAATGTATGCTTAATATAATCTCCATTAAAAACGCCCTCTAGTGGCGAAATTTTGAACTAATTTTTTTATTCACTTAAACAAATTCCCATCCCTTCTTTATGTTGTACACAGAATTTTACAACTTTCTGAACAATAGTTTCGTCTGTACACAATTTTGAAGTAGGGTCGTTTAATTATGGACACCCGGTGTATACTGTGTGTAAAAATGGATACTGTAATATATATAATGTACTCTGGAGGTACATGATGTGCATATTGTGTGCTGTCGTCAATAAAATCTGCCTGGCAGATTTGCATAGGCGAAATGGAAAAGTATTTTTTTTCTTACAAATCTATGTTTATTCATTTATCTTTTTGAGTCATATCCAAACTATTTTATTAAATATTAAAATGTCATAATTTTGCTTATTTTTTGCTGAGTTGTATTTTTATTTCCTAATAGTTATAAATAAAAAAAAAAGGGATCAAAAGACTTTTCACAAAACGAGAGGTTTATATAGACATGACAATAACGAAAGAATAAAATATACAGTTATTTATTTACGTCTTATGCACTTGCCTTATTTTGTGTGTAAGATTTATTCTGATATGACTGCATTGGATTGATATAGATGTGTAGAGAAAAAAAACTCTTTCAAAGAAAAACTCTTAATAGTGTCCAAATGTCGATACATAGCACTTATTTGGATTGGAAACTGCTTTCTATCAAGCATTCATCTAAGACATCATATGGAACAGTTACTTCCAGTCTAGACTCATCTTGCATTGCTTGACATATGACGGCAGCAGCATTACTGTTTCCTGACCAACATCTTCGAGCAACCTAAAACATCATAAGAAATGAGTTCATTTCCAATAGAAATAAAATATCATTCCATTGATTGTAATCTTCCTAACTTTCAAATAAATTTGGAAACAATTTAAATATGTCTTTAAAACTCCCGATTATATATATATATATATTTCATGTACTTCCTCAAATAAAGCACAGAACTCAGAGATTTTACAAACTGATTGAATTAAAATATTCAGCTTTTACCTATAACGGGGAATATTACCAAATAAGAAAACAATGATCAGAAAGTCTTCCTGTGACATTAAAGACTGGTATCTGTTTTTTTTTAAAAAATCTATTTACCTCATCACAAACTAATGGCGCTTCGCAAATACCTGGACCAAACACAGGATTAGTTCTAGGGAATCGGCCACCCGCGTGCCAAAACCTAATGTGCCATCAAAATTTTTCATATTTTGACTAATACTTAATGTTGACGTTATAAACTCATCTACCTTTAAAAGAGTGAAAAGTAAAAACTAACAAAATGCAAATATATATGTACACTGGTGTCCAATAGTTAAGCATAAGTCGTAAAATGCGAAAAACATGGAGTAAATATTCGTAAAATTATTCCAAATTTCTTGTGGATATTAATTGGGTGAAGAAAAAAACATTGGGTTTATGCAAAACTTTTCAGTCGACTACGTCCTGCATGAAACACCGGCGCATATCGGAACGCGGAAAAACCGATTCACGCAACATAGGCCGTTCAGACAACTTTCGTGCAACTGCTGTGCGAAGGAACGTTGTTAACGATCAAACAAGGTGAATGACAGCACAAAGACACCAATTGGGCATGTTTACGAAAGGAAGAATCTTTGGAATGCTGGAATCCTCACGATCACAAACCGAAGTGTCTCGAAATTCTGAATGTGGCCCAGTCTGTAACCTCAAGACTGTGGCAGAGGTTTCCAAGAACGGGAGATGTTACCCGACAACCAGTATCAGGTCGACCAAGAATTACAACCCCTCGCCAAGACCGACATCTGGTAATAAGTGCGCGACGTCAGAGGGGCAGTACTGCCAGAGCGCTGGGTTCGGCGCTCACAGTCGCCACAGGAATACGAATTTCGAGACAAACTGTTTACAGGAGACTCGATCATGCTGGCCTGTATCCCAGAAGACCAGAAGTTTGCATTCCCTTCCCGTCTGCGCATAAACACGCTCGTTTGAACTGGAGTTTGAAATATCAACATTGGAGTGTAGGAGAGTAGGCCAATGTGATGTTCAGTGACTTGTCCTGATTTAGTCTGAGTTGGGATTCTCGGCGGGTAACGATATGGAGAGAACGTGGAACACGTTTTGAACCAAGAAGCATAACGGAAAGACATCATTTTCCATCAAGGGGAGTAATGGTATGAGCAGGCATCATGATGGACGGCTGCACAGACCTCCATTTCTTTGACACGGGGTCTGTGACTGTTCAAAGATACAGAGACTAAATTCTTGAGCCTTATGTTCGCTTGTTTCGAGGTGCTGTCGGTCCGGACTTCATATTCATGGATGATAATGGCCTGTTCACCGAGCGGAGCTGATTGATAACTTCCTTGAAACGGAAACCATCTATCACATGTCGTGGCCTGCGAACTCCCCTGATTTAAATCCTATCGAGCATGTATGGGATATGCTCGGGAGACAAATTGCAAGCCTTTTGCACCCACCAAGCTCCGTTACAGAACTGAAGAGAGCTTTTCAAGAAGCTTGGAACCATTTGAGCCACACCATTCATCATCTCACAGCAAGTATGGCAAATCGCTGTGCAGCGTGCCTAGCTGTCAGAGAGGTGACCACACGCCTTATTAAACTGCAGCATCAGTATATTATTTAATGTTTTCTTTAAAGTGTGAATCCTTGCTATGCTCAGTTTTCTTTCAAACTGCTACTTTGGATAATAAAATTAATTATTATCATTCTTTTGATTTGCTTCCTTATTTTATAAAATTTTACACTCGCATATCACTTTTCCCGCCATTCTGATTTACAGTTCCTTTTTTATTAACATAATTATCAATTATTCTTAACTTTTGAACACCAGTATATATATATATATATATATATATATATATATATATATGTATATATATATATATATAAATACAGACACAAAAATATATCTCTCTCTCACACACACACACGCTTCTTTCCTCTATTTTATTTTTCTAAACTGCAAGTCTATTATTCAATAGAAAACTTTTAATTTCCCCTAATGCATATTGAATTTAAACACTCCCATGTGTTAGGTAATATTAACCATATTAGATATTTTCATGAAGCAACTTTGGCGAAAATCATTTTTGAGACGTTAAGTATTGATCTACAATGCACCGCTATTATCGAAGATAAGCAAAAAAAAAAAAAAAAAAAACCTATTGTGGTACTGCCGGCTTTGCCACGAATTTTGCAATTAAATGAAGGATATGTGTAAAGAATAGACATAAAGGGGGTTCACACAGGTAATGGGGTCAAAAAATCAAAAATATTTTTTTTTATAAATTGCTTTCTTAACATGTCTACAATACGGTGGTAAGGTGATTTTTTTGTAAAATTCGAAGTCGCGTTATAAAGAAGCAGGTTTTAAAAGAGCAGCTGTTCGTAGCACAAAGTTCAGATTTTAATTGTGTTTTAATCGGACTTGGAACTTTAAACGCGTTTTTCTCAAAACTGTGTTTTTCAAACTTTCCTCCATCATATCTCAAGAACGGTTTGACCGAAAGACTTCAAATTTATAGGCTAGACTCAGCTCATATATACGCGCCAAATCGTTTCAAAATTCAAAATTTTTCTGTTGTTGTTGTCGTGTCCTTCCCGCAGGGAAGGAATGAAAGTTGTCATTGCCTGTGAGACTTCTTAACGACACCACCTATCTCCACCTCCACAATTTTAGCATGGAAATATTCTCCAGCCCCCTGCACTCGTGGTTTCTGCTGCGACCACCCACAAGACTTTCGGACCCACTGATTTAACGAGCACGTACTCCGTCTATACTCGGTGGTGTTTAGTGGCATCGAACCCAGGCCCTCAGGTCTGGAATTCGATGCTCTAACCACTAGGCTACCCACGGCCCTTTTCTGTTTTTTATAATAAAAAACCACATGAAACTCGAAACTTTTTCTTCAAATGTCTACGAAAAATCCAATTTTTGATATTTTGAACTGAGTATAGCCCATTCTGTGCATTTAAGCTTATAAATTAAAACGCCATTAATTTTTTTAAATTTCAGATAAGCCAATCAGCTAGAATCATGGAGTAAGTAAGCGTTCATTTTTTCGAGGAAGGTTTGTTCAGAGCGCTGTAACTCACGTTCTATTGTTCTACGTATATTGTTCGCTAAATATTTATATGCATACTCTTAAAATACATATAAATAAATGATGAAAAACTTAAAGTTCTATCGTTTTACTGGTTGTCAAAAAAAAATTCCCTAAGAATGCTTTGAAAACAGGCCGTCACATGGGTGAACCCCCTTAATGGACAATTAAACAACACATTGTGCACTAACATTTTACTTTTCTTAAGCTATACTATGCTATCGGGAAATCGAGACTTATTTTGATTTTATTAATATTACCATTTATAATTCAATATATATATTCGATTTATTTTAAGTTTTATTTTGAGAAACTCGTAAGAAATTCTGCTTGATTGACAGAGCTATATGCAGCCTACGGCCGTCCGCGTGCGGTGCACGCATTGCACATCTGCTAGGATCGGCCCGGACCAAACACATGAAAGTCTCAATATGATGTTTTTCTGCTTTAAGTTTTTACATTTATTTTTATTTGACATTGCAAAAAAAGTTGAGATGATTTAGTTACTCCTGTTTAGTTGCTAATGTTTTAGTTTTTAAAATACATTTCCCCAAAATTTACAAAATCTCTACCAAATTCTTCCTATCTGAAACTAAATACGGAAGCCCACAATTTAATTAATTAATTATTTTTGATATACTTCGGTTCTTAAAATTTATGCGTCAAAAATTTCTATTAAATATCAAAGAAATGGCTTTAAGTTTCTTCACATGTGATAATAATTATTTAATTAAAATTTTTAATCTTTGTTTTAAGAGAAGCATTGAAACTATCTCATAAAACAAGGTGATCCTACCAATGGGTAACTGCGAAGAAAAAGGTCCAGTGAAAAAAATTCATCTTAAAAAACTTTGTCTACTATTAAAATTTGGAATATTTTTATATGGGCAATTAAGTTTCTCTCAAGAATACTGTGGCTCAATAGAAATACATAAATGTTTTCATAAAAAATTTGAAAATTTCAAGGCTTGTTTTGTTAAGGCAGCAATTTTGCACACAAATCGTACAACTCTAAATGTTTTTGCTTATGGCTGTTTTGGGGTTATCTAAAAAGTTTACAAATTATTTTATTGTCTGAGAAAATTTAAATTAAAAAATATGTAGTTACATTTATTTTTAAAGTAAAAGTAAAGTAAACTTTTAACTTATTTTTTGAGAAGTCATATTATTTATATGAGTTGACTTCTCATGTTCTTTTCGAAAAAATGATTGTATTAAGAAAGCATCCACAAATTCGCAAGAGAATCTAAAAAAATTAAGGATACCCTCAAACAAGAAAGTACTCCTTTAGCTCTGATCACAGCCAGTATTCTTCGTATGATTTTAACAAGTTGCTGGTACCATTTCCGAGGAATATGTATTGTGGCTTCGTGAGACTCGGAAGCGTGATTTTGACGCCAGGCTAACCATTAAAAATACTTTTATTGTGATCTAAAAATGCTTTATTTGATTTTCAACATTTAGAAGATCACTGGGAAGATAAAAAGTCAGTTTCAGGTTTTAGTTCTATTTAGCCAGCCGGTTGCATCCGTATCCACTCCTCGCTTCTTATCCGGGCATCAGGTCTTCAGGATACGGAGTACAAAAATTAGATAGCCGAATTTCTCTAACGCGGGCACTCGCGACGCGCTTCCTTCTTAGTCCGCCGGATACTGTCTCAGGAGTCAATCCCCTCTTTAGCTGGGTCGACCCTTTTAAACTCCAGGGGCGGGTCCACTCCACGCCCTTCATCAACCCCCATTGGCAGGCCTCAAGGTTTTGCACTCTGCACCTCGGTCTCACCAGTCCACCATTGGAGCAGGGATAACAAAGGCTCGGGTCCCTCTCAAAAGTTTCCGGGGACAAGGACTTGGCTGACAGCTGGTTCTCGAACCACCTCGCCGCCTTTTCCTCTTTTGATGTGACCCGCCGCCGTCTGCCGAGGCGCCAGCCTTTTTAGACGGACAATCACTGCCTATGGATGAAAAATAATACAGTGATACCCCCAGACCATAGTGTTACCAGTTACACCGACGCCGACAGTCCAGATGTCCGACAAAGCACAATGACGCCAAAGCCACGTGCTCTCCAGCTGTAGTATGCGTCATGAATAGGGGCGATTTCTCCTTTGTGAGTACGTCACAGTATCTATGTTGACATAATGACTGCTCTAAATTGGATCAGATTGGATACTGGTGTTTCCAACCATTGAGCTGATCTTTTGACATTGTCCCACAAATTCTCTAAAAGATTAAGTTCAAGGGATTGAATTGGTCACGGAAGCACTTTCAACTCGGATTGATGTTCTTCAAATCACTTTTAGACTGATCGAGCACTGAGGCAAAGTACATTGTTCTGCTAAAAGCGGCAATCTCTATAAGGGAATATTATTGTTTTTTTGTTGTTCATATGACTCCCAACGATGTTAAAACAATCTATGCTGATTAGAATTATAACCACGTATATCAAGGGACCCAGTTTACTCCAGGAAATTTTCCACAAACAAAACTTTTCCACCAAAACAAACCTGAAGGGCTGTCATTTGACAGGAATCCATGAATTAGTACTATTAACATCATAGTCTGATAGAATGATGTAGCAGGAAATGAGATTCCTGAATTATTTTTAAATACTGGGTGGCGTGATTGGTTTGTCTCTGGCCTTCTGCGCCCAACGAGGCGAGTTCGACTCCGGCCCAAATCGGTGGATTTTCATGGTGAAGAAATTCGACTCAGCGGCCATGTCGTATGATTATACAGCGTGTAAAAGATCCCTAGAGTGTCTGTTTGGCTTGAGTGCTCTCGGCAAAATTAAATCCTAGAACAGATTCGCATCGTCAGAGCTCATGTGCCTCCATTTGTGGAGGAAACTGGGCGTCAAAATTACATGCGGTGATTGATATCCGACTATAGGGTGCCGCTCTAAATAGAGATACCAGCCCCCGGGGAATGTACTATTACAATGGTTAAAAAACCAATCCGCAACCCATTAGAAATAAAAAAAAAACACTTTCATCCAGTCTTCTAGAGATCAATTTCGTTGTACCTGGAGACCCAACAGGCGCTTTTTCATATTTTTATGGGATACCAGAAACATTCCTAAAGGTTTCAAGCTGTTAAGACCATCTTTTGCAAAGCCCGTCTTGTTGTCTGTTAGGACATGTTTTGCGATGGTTCTATATTGAAATTAGCCATATGTTTTATTATTTCCCTTCTCTGTTGCTTCACTTTCTTCATTGTGGGAGCATCGTCCGTGAGAAATGGTCTTCCATTTTTTGGATCGTTTGAGAGGGACACGTGGCTAGGGCGAAAATTCTTTTTCCACCTCACTGTAGCTGTCAGGCTGTCATTTTCATAAAAAACTGTAATTTAATTGTTGATTTGTAGGACACATTAACCTTTGAAATAAATTAATTTAATCCCACTGTATATCTCTTTCTTCTCCATAGTGCGAGTTACTTTATTCTGTGGCTTCCTAAAAGCAAAGGAACCTACTAGTAGCTGTAATTTACATTGTGTATATAAGGATCAATTAATTTACAGAGTAAATTTTATCCACATATCTCAGTTATTTCTTAAAAGTAACTCAGTAAAAGTGAGAGTTATATTATAACGCCACACTCTAAAGCAACACGAAGACTTTTGGCGATGAACCTCGGTCAAATGACGAGGATGACACCTGAGCTCGAACCCCCACCACTTCGACCTCGAGTTCCTTCCCATAACCACTAGGATATAGCGGCTACTTAAAAATAACCAGAGCCCTACGATACCTTTAAAAACCACTTGCCTGATTATCCCGATTTATCTCGGGTTTGTATATATTGCAGTTAATTACTATCCCAAGAAAATTCGGGTGAAGCAGAACTTGTCAGTACAATTTGTTTTATCATGGTTTTACTCGGCCAGGAGGAAATGAAAGGAAATATTCAGCTTTGATTGGCAGTTTGCAAAGTTTTGTTGGTTTCGTGGATCTTTTGGCGGGAAAGTCACGTGTTTTCCCTACTGCATAGTACACGTCGGCTGGTGGATTAGTAATGTCCGAAGAAGGATAATTCCGTTGAAAAAAAGTAAAATAAAGGTGTTGCACAAGATAGCGAAAGAGCGATGAATTTTCAGAGAATTATTTTGGGGGACATTGAAAATAGTGGAAGGGATTCTTCTGTACGTAGCCTACATTTTGTACTGTATATCAGAAGGTTCACGATCACCTAAACAATTTAGAATGGAACTGAGATTAAAAAAATAATTTCATTAAAATCATCGTGAAGAGTTTTTTGCCGCATTAGGAAGACCCAGCATTATTCCTTCACCCCTCAGGTTAACCTCTCGGTATTTTTCAGATGTTATTCCTGCTGCTGAAAAAAAATCTAATCCAGCTAGACAGTGTACTCTGTGCTCCTGTAAAGAGGCAAGCCAGTAAGAAAATAAACCAGAGAGAGATACCAGTGTACAGAATGTCAGGTATCACTTTGTGTTGTCCCTAGTTTCAAAAACTATCATGCAAAGACTGATATTTAACTTTTTTCCATTTGCCCGAGATAACTCGGGATAGTAAACTAATATTAAAACTAAATGCTTTTACACCTGTAATAAAATTAAAAATTCTGTTTAAAACTTGCATATTTTATTTTGTTTCATTTCCTTGTATTTAATAATAAAATTTAAAAAATGTGAGGATTTTTTGCAATTTTTTTCCAAAAAAATTTGTAAGGGAAGCAGTTAAAAATATAAAACACATTTTAGGTTGTTTTAAATCGCGTAAATTTTTTTTTAATATTTATTTATATATTTGTTAGATTTTTTTCCAATTCCCCAATTCCACTTTATGAAATCCTCTTAAGACACGGGATTCCCTGTGTCATCTCACTTCAGAGTTTTGATGGAATATGTTTCAGTGAAAGACTAAAGGTTCATTTGAGAAAATGTTGTTGTTGTTTGAAATCCCCTTGGAGCAGAAAAGCCTACACCAAGTCCATTTGACCTTTCCTCATAAGAATGTCACCAAGCCGGTCTTGGTCTCCAAACAGCTGTCCCAGGAAGATGTGCCAGAAGTCTAAAAGATGAGAAGAAGAAGCAGGGAGAGAGCAGGGACAGGTAAAGAAAGACTTTACCCCCTGCTTAAAGGTCATACCACGCAGGTGACCCCTCTTCTAAAGCGCGCCAAGGCTGTTTGAAGAACTCTGGAACTCCTGCATTGTAATCTCCTGTCCTCTTAGCTGCGGACCAGTGATGAGCGGGAGGCTTTCGCTAAGTCAGATTCATTTTAGCTTTGTGGAGGGAGTGAATTTCAGAGTGGCTCAAGACAGAGGAACTGGGGTTAGGGAGATCACAACTCCTACCAGCCAGCTCATCAGCTGCCTCGTTCCCAGGCACACTCACACGCGATGGTATCCACTGAAGACACACTTGTTTCCTCTGACCAAGCCTAGCCAATTTGGATATTTTATCTAGACCAGTACTGTCCATGATCTTTGGCCAGTTCTTCAGATATTGGATGGAGCTTCTGCTGTCTGTCAGGATCTAGACAGTGTCCTTATTAAAGTTGAGAGTATGATCGAGAGCACCACTGATAGCGATGAGTTCCGATCTAAAGACGGAACAGTGGTCAGAATTCCTGATGCTGATTTTAAAATCACTCCCGGGAGTGTTACTAAATATACCACTCCCTGCTCTACCCGTATCCGAGCGACTACCATCTGTATAAATAATCAAGGCTTTGAGAAAATAAATACTGGAAATGAAACAGTGTATCTAAAGAAGTCAAGTAGTCTTTATTATTAGAATTTTATAAAAAAAGATTTTATGTGTTTTACGAGTAAAAATGGTAGAAAAACAAATAATGGTTTTCATCATGTGATCAAGATCTATCGAAGCATTTTATATTATAATTAAAGCAAAATTATACTTATGTTTGTATAAAATTCCTCTTTATGACAAATATGAAAGCACACTATGTATTATTTTCAAATCAGAAATAATTATTCAGTAGAAAATACTTACGCCATTTAAGACATCCCATGATAACATTTGCCTAGCTTTACATTCAGCTTCCTACGAGAAAAATAGAAGAAAAAAATGTGGTAAACTGTAAATCGCTGTAAAACACAAAAAAACTATAGTTATTTTCTCCAAACTTACTTCACTGCCATCCAAAACAATCCGAATCCCCCGTTTATCACTTCACCCCTTGAAAGAAAGAATTAGAAGTAAATTTTATCTCAGTAATTCATTTTAAGTCAAATGAACTTAAACAATCGTTAAAAATCATAATTGATAGTATAATCTAGCTTCTGTTCCATACAAAGATATGAAAAATTAAGATAAAACAGCGATGATTGATAAATAAAAACTTGATTTTAAGAATTGTTCAGTTCACACTCATACATCAAAACGTCAAAATATGCCTTAAGCTATATGATTAACAGTATTGTATTACACATTAATATTTATTATTGTTAGACATTTGGAAAAGATTCATGCAGAAATTTATTTTAGGATCCGAATTCTTATGGTGTCCTTAAGTTTTTTCCAATCCCGCGCCATGATCTCAAGTAAACAAACGGATTCAAACCCGAACTTTTTGAGAGTTTCGGGATTTGTGGTTGGCAACAACTGCAATGCAAATTTAACTATTTTATACTTGGCTCGTGTAAGTATTAAGGAGACCGAAGTTGGTTGAGATATGCTCGTAGGTTTTAGACGGAATGTGAGAAGTGGTTTAAGCTCTTCGACTGAAGACATGTTAGACGTACACAACTGGTTTGTTGCTTCGCTTTTTTGAGATGTTTCGATCAGTTCTATTAGATGTTAGACAGTAGAAGGAAAGGTTCGAATCGGTTGATCAAAGTCTGGTAATGTTATTTTTCTGTGAACTATGTTTTTAACATTTAACTTATTATTTTGATTGCACCAGTAACGAGCACGTTGACTTTATACTTATTTAAACAATAAAAGATATATTTAATGAAACTTCTTTCATATTTATGCCTCCTCGACTTAAAATTTCGCTGTCAAACTTTGCTAAAGTTTGGGTTAGTTTACCCTGAAGAATATAACACTTTTAAGTATGGTAAATCAATTCTCAGAAAAAAACTTTTATTTATTAATATATGGCACAAGTTTACTAAAAAGGCATGAAAAAAGATAAGTTTTGTTCATTTATAGCATGGCTGACAAAATAGTTTTTTTTGTAGCATTGTGCCCAAAATTCCATCCATCAAGAGTAACTACGCTTGACCGTATCCAAAGCGTGGCTGGAGGCTCTGTTACGGCTATTAAAATATCGTTGCGATTCCAAGTAAAATAATTGGCATCTTTTCAAAAAATACATCGTATTATGAATCTCATACTGGAACAGAAGGCAGTGATATGTATTATTTTCAGCAATTAATTCTAAGTATTTCAGCACTGGGGTAACTAGTTCTGAGTGAATCTCGTATTAAAATTCCTTAGGGACCCTTTTTAGAACAGAAAGCCCTGTTAGAGGTACTGTAATTACACATATTGGGGCCCTTGTAACTTGGGGGCCCCGTATCATTGATAAGGCTGATACGGTGGTAGCTACACCCCTGTATTTCAGTAAAAAATTTGATCAATGATACCTCAAATAAGCAATTTAGAGACTTTTTGAAACATAGAACTGAATTTATACATATTTTAGCACAACAGAGGGAAAAAAATTTAAGAAAAAAAAGTCGATAATTTTTTCACTAAAATAATGCAAATTTTTTAAAATTCCTAATTCAGGCCCCCTGGAGAAGTCTTTACTTTATATAAGCAAAATATCATTAAAATAGCAGCATTTTGTTATAAAAGGAGAACGTTTTGAAAATAGGTCCTTCTAAAATAATTTTTTGCCAAAATATTGCACTTAAATAATTTTTTGTCATAATGTCCTTAAAACAGTTTTATTCATATATTCTAATCTAAGTAACACTAAATATCATAAAAATTATCCATTTATGTGCTTTTTTAAAATCATAGTTCCGAACGTAGCCGGAAACCTTAAGAATACGTTGAAATTTTAATACACGGTCTATGAAAGTATCATTAATAAGAAGATAGTGTTCCCTACTTATAGCAAATTCCAAGCCCTCGCGAAGTAAATCAGCTGTTAATAACTGAATTTCCCCTTCGATATCGTCATTTTTGACTTCTTTATAATCATAAACTGTCATAAATTCGATCAAATCGTTTTCATCCAAAAGGCACGAAAATATCCAAATTTTTTTGGGATTTGTGCTGGAACAAAAATTTATGAGGAAAAAAAGTGTGTGTGTGCTTATGACCACACGATAGAAGTGATAACTTCAAATTTTGTAATGTTATTTCATGGATTAGTTAGGTAAATAAAAAGCAAGGGCATATTAGTCTTGTCACACACACATAAGGTTATGTATTCATTATTACTTTTTATGGGGAAAAAAGAACCTAGATACATTTGTTTACATTCAGTGTATAAAGAAAGATCAAAAGGTAAATAATACTATCTGATGAAAACATTTCAGCATTTTCTGATATTTTTAAAGTTTTTCAATCTAAATCGCTTTTTTTTAAAAATAAAAACTATCAATTGTAATGTATCAGAAAGCTGTCTTTCCATTTCCATGCTCCATAAACCTCAAACTGGTCAATTCTGTCGTAGGCTTATTACAATTAATTATTACTGGCATTTGATGATTTTAGCAATTTTTTTCGTTGTATCTTTATGGCACCTTGAAATGGAAAAGAGCCTTTTTTAAAAATATTTTATGTGCAAAAAAATAGAATATTTTCAAAATTGCAAGCTTTCATAAATTTTATAAAGAAGTTTTACAATATTTCATCTCAGTCTAGCTTGGCAGTGTTGAGAAAGATATACAATGTACCAATCTACTTGAAAAATAGTTGTACGTTTTTGTTTTTTTTTTGGAATTTAAATCTAAGAAAATTCATAGAAATTTGTAAAAAATGTAAAACATTGTAGAGATTGGGATTTCAATAATATATTTCAAATTAATCCCATGTTAAAAGCATTTATTTTTTAAACAAAGTTAATTAATATAGTCAATAGAGCAACGTCATGAAATTCCAGTTCCTTTGAAAGCCGATTTTGGATGCAAAATTTTGTCATTGTTGTAACAATAACATTCTTACAACAATTATGAAAAAAGCCGAATTAGCGTTACAAGCCCGAACGTGACGTTCATTCAAGTTCATCCTCCAACAAAATACGCCTAAAGAAGGTACTAATAATCAACTGTTTTTTTAAATAAAGTTAATTAATATAGTCAATAGAGAAACGTCATGAAATTCCAGTTTGGCTGTAAACCGATTTTCGTCGCCAATTTTTGTCATTGTTATAAGTCTTTTTTGTTGAAAGACTACATTGTTACGGAAAACTCCGATCCATTTTTACGAGCGTTACAATGCTTGGCTTCTTAAAACGCATCATTCAAGTTCACTCTCCAGCAAAACGCCCCTAAAGAAGTTATCACTTAAAAAATTTTAATTCGCGTATCGTGTTATTTCAAAATCTTGTAAAAAACATGTAAAAAAAGAGTTAGGTGTAAATGTTATTACACCAAAGATTGTGCGATCCAACCATGTGAGTACACCTTTGTTAGTAAATAGGAAGCACATAAGACACTTGGAAGATACATCGGTATCTAATGATACAATAAATCAACATTTCACATTGCAACAAATGACTTAACACAAGTTATCGCTAACAAGAATCAGCAACAATGAATCAGTGGAAATATATGATCTTGATTGCAATGAGCAGCAAACAGATGACGGAAATACTGTAAAATGACAAGAGCAGCCTTTAAAGATGTCCCATGTCTTAAGCTCTGACGTTTGAGTGGCGCAAAAATTTATGGGCTGTAGAAATATCTCTGTAAGATTTGGAGCATTTTAAAAGTATGTTTCATACATTTGGCAAATTTACCATCAAAGCTATTCTATGTGATAGCTTAGGATTACCTCCCAAGTGATATTTGACATCGCTTATACTGGAGCTATCACACAAAACAGTTTAAAAATTTAAGACGTGCTATGCACTTTGTGAAGTCCACATATCATACTATATCCCTAACAGAAATAGGTTGAAGTGAAATACGAGCTGTTCCTGCTGCATTAGGGTTACAATGCTCATAATTTTTTTATTCAGTCTCATTGTTGACAAGTAACTAAGTTGATGACATTGTTTTTCAATTTCATTTTATGTATTAGTTTTTCGAAATAAAAACAATTAAATGCAATACCAATAGTATTCGAACACGTTTTGAAGAAGCATACGATAAAATATGTGTTATTCGATGCATTCAGTTTCGAGAAAAATATATTTAAACATATCGACTGTTACTTGATTATTTATCTATATTTCTATATATAGGAGAAAAACGACTCAACTCGCGCACTCAACACGAGATTTTCAAGACTATTAGACCTACAGACTTGAAATTTGGCAGGCATGTTCCTCTTCTGAGTAAAAATCCGCTAAGAAAGCGATTTGCGTAAGTCCTCGCCAAGGGGGCTGGGGGAGTTTTCAACTATTTGACATAAACACTTCAGAAATCTGGCAAAAACGTGTTTCTTTTATACAATAGATATTCGCTAAGTACAGGTTTTATAGAAATTGACTCCAAGAATTGCAGGGGTGTTATAGACAAAAATTCACTTTTTAAAACTATTCGACCAATAAACTTGAAATTCGGCAAACATGTTTCTTCCATTGAATAGATATCCATTAAGAATAGGTTTTGGGGAAATCGACCCCCAAAACAGACTGGGATGTAATAGGGGTGATATATATAAATAAAGTTTCCACTACAGTTTTACCGGGATTTGATTACATATTTGAAGTTTAGAAAACTTGTATCATATGCTGT
Source organism: Trichonephila clavata (assembly GCA_019973975.1). Classification (NCBI taxonomy): domain Eukaryota; kingdom Metazoa; phylum Arthropoda; class Arachnida; order Araneae; family Nephilidae; genus Trichonephila; species Trichonephila clavata. Next base: position 26,598 of record BMAO01016582.1, read on the forward strand.
GAATTTATATGTTATTGCTACTTCTATATAATCTATTCATATTTACACCAGTTATTTCAAGAAAATGAATTTCCCAAATTGATAATTTTAATTGAAATGAACTGCTGCCAATAAGGAATAAAATTTCCTTTTAAGTATAGCCAAAAATAGGAATGGTTCAAATTAAAGTCAAAATTTGAAAAAATTAATTATATTGGCTATTAATAGGAAAGTGTTTTTAATAATTCGTGACACATGCTTTTAAAGATTTTTTTTTAGTTTTCCACGAAATTTAAATTAAATCTTTTTATATCCGACTAAAAGATATTGATAAACGCATCATTTATTCGCTCTGGAATTTCAAACCTTTCGTGAAATACATATTTAATCGACACCATTTCTTAAATGACAATAAAACTTCAAAGAAATTTCCTGGACCTAAATTGCATTGTTTTCGGCATGACAGACAGGAATCGAAGAACCATAAGAAAAACAAATCTCGATTGCTTGTCATTTGTAAAAATAAAATGCAAGAATAATGCATGACTTGTAGATATAAATCCGGAAGAGTTTGTATTATTGTATGAGAATGTTATCCAATCCATTTACATTTATTTTGTTTTCTTCCTAATAAGATAAGAAGAATTCCTGTTAAGTAAGATGATATAACCGATGTATTATTCTGAAGTATATCTTTCTCATTAATATTTATTTAATATTACACCCTTCGACTTTCATAGAATTTGCTATCTTATGGATATCTTTTACTGTTTATCTTACGTAGTTCAATGCCTCTCTAACTTCCAGTATTTGCGTGACCCAATTTTCCATCATAATTGTCATCACACCCCCTTAAACAATAACAGTATATTAAATGTAAAAATTATGTACTTTGACACTAAAGTAACAATGCGATCTTAATTATACATCTTAAATTATCAATATAAGTCTAAAATTTTGTATGTGTTACTTTTAAGTAATATATATTTTAAATAAAATACTTTTGAATAATAAGTTTTTTAAAAAATCTCTCGTTTTCGACGTTTTGATATGTTAGGGCCCCCCCCCACGTTGGGTTATCATGCCCCCTAGGGGGCTGCCCCCCACAGTTTGACAATCCCTGACGTAGTAAGATTATTATTGATATGTTTCTCAAAAACGAGTGTAATTTCTAGTAATGATTACAAACTATTTCAGAGCTATTAAGATATTCTTTTTTTAGACATAGGGAAAAGATTCATGCAGAAATTTATTTTAGGATCCGAATTCTTATAGTGTCCTTAAGTTTTTCCAACCCCACGCCATAATCTCAAGTAAATAAACGGATTCAAACCCGACCTTTTTGCTAGTTTCGTGATTTGTGGTTGGCAACAACTGCAATGCAAATTTAACTATTTTTATACTTGGCTCGTGTAAGTATCAAAGAGACCGAAGTTGTTGAGATATGATCGTGGGTTTCAGGTGGAATGTGAGAGGTGGCTTAAGCTCTTCGACTGAAGACATGTTAGACGTATGCAACTGGTTTGTTGCTTCGCATTTTTAAGATGTTTCTATCAGTTCTATTAGATGTTAGACAGTAGAAGGAAAGGTTCGAATAGTTTGACCAAGGTCTGGTAATGTTATTTTTCTGTGAACTATGTTTTTAACATTCAACTTATTATTTTGATTGCTTCAGTAACGAGCACATTGACTTTATACTTATTTAAACAATAAAAGATATCTTTAATGAAACTATTTTCATATTTATGCCTCCTCGACATAAATTTTCCTGTCAAACTTTGCTAAAGTTTGGGTTAGCTTACCCTGAAGAATATAATAATTATTGACGCGGTGATTGAATAAAAAAAGGTAATTCGGGGAAGATGCCAATTTGTTAATAGTACTTTTATGCGTCGATAGATGGCAATTTTGAGCCACTTGTGTGAAGTGTCTGGTCCGACATTGAGTGTGGCTTGTAAATTATGTGAATCAATCGTCTTTAATCGGCCTTATTTTTTTTCTTTTGAACATTTAAAGTGAGTAAAACTTTAATTATGAGGAACGGAATATTATAAAAGTCCATAAACGTACTTGTTATTTTAAATAAGATATTAGCAATATAAATGAGTTACTCATTATGTTACACGTGCGATGCATGTAGAGGCGGCCATAACACTGTAGCAAATAAGGAAATAAGCGCGTATGGCATTTTCCCTTTATACTTGGGGGAAGACTTGATTCAGAAATAAATGAAATAAACTTTAAAACAGGAGTGGGCAGACTTTTCCAGGTTACGGACTACTTCTCCCTTTTTCAAGGTGTTGCGGTCCACCCAGTCTCTAGTCTAGTTGGCAACGGTGTTCCACAAATATATTTCTTTTAGTATGCACGTCTTATATCTTAATAATGGCGATCACCCCAAAATGTCTTGGCGGTCCACTGGTCGATCACGATCGACTTAATGCCCACTCCGGCTCTAAAATTTGTTGTTGTTTTTTAATTTTGTAACGTTGTATACTATAGTATAAAATATAAATGCAATTAAATAATATTATAATTAATAATACTTAAATGTATTTAATGATAAGTAGTCTATCACCATCGGTTACCTCCCCCCCAGCACAGAACACTGGTCAGAAATGCAAACCAACCGGGAGTAGAAAAACTAACATCAGAAGTCAACTGAATTAGAGAGAACAACTATGAGGAAAAGGCCAGAAGAAAGCTAGAAAAGGTGGGTAAGATCAAAACAAATTACAAGAAACCTACAAAGAAACAGAAGAAAGAGACGCGTCAGTTTGTCATCCTCAAGCGAATTTCTCTAGATACTATAGGCGATAGTTTTGATGAGGATAATAATGACGATTTTTGTGCTTTGTATAAAGGGGACTTTTATGCTAAAAAGGTCCTAAATGTGACTGGATTCAGTGCATCGAATGCAATAAATGGTTTCACGAAGATTGCAATAATAAACATTAGCACTGAGTGAAATGTTGTGTTGGCTATCATTCGAACCTGTACTGTTATTATTTTTAGCAAACTAATTAATTATATAAGAATTTAATTTTTTTTGTTTGTTTTTCTATAGTTATTGTTACTTTATACTGAATTTTGAAATTTTTGCCTTATTTTTTTATTTACTGTGCCGTTGTTGCATCTTATTCCATGACTGGTGAAATCTTCCCCCAAATATGGGGGAAGATCCACAATTAAATGAATTTCTTTAACATTAAATTTCTTATTTGCTTACATACTAAGAAGAGAAGTAACTTGTATGCATAACCAATTAAGTATTGAAAAATAAAGTGTATTTCCTTAATGTAAAATCCTAAAATGTAGCGCGTCTTCCCCCGAATTACCTTATATTTCAAACGAACACCATAAAAAATATGAACTTTCAAGGGAAAAAAAGCTCAGTTTAAATAAATTTATTAAAAATAATTCTCTACAAATACAGATATGTGACGTAATTCACAAGTATGTTAAATTTCCAATTCTATAAAATGTGTAAATTCAATAATTTTCAAAAGTCATTAAGTTCAATGCACTTTCAAAAGAGGTATAATTAAAAAAATTATTAATACAATCGGAACCTTTTTTTTAATTAAATAAATTATGGTTTTAAGAAACTAAAAACACCCTTTTATAGTTAATTGAACTAAGTTGAACAATCTTTTAGTCGCCAAATTTGGAAATGGGATTTGAAATTAGTCGCCAGATGTGAGAGGGGATCTGAAAATGGGGAATCGTTAATCCTGATCAGGACAATGAAACAAAATTATTAAATTATTGTATTGTCATCGGTCTTGGACAAGTGAGCAAAATTTCGAATTAATCTGACCTTTTAAAGTGGGTAAAAATTGAGTTCAAAGATTCCTTTACATACAAGTGAAGCTTATAAAAAGTTGTTGGAAACGGTATAAAAGATTAGAAACAGAAAAATATGCAATAATTACCATCCAACACCTCCACCATTGTGAAGGGCCACCCAAGTAGCACCTCTAAAGGAATCGCCGATGCAGTTCTGAACCGCCATGTCTGAAACACACACAGAAAAACTTTAAGTAAAATTATTACAAAAAACAATATTTTTAGCCTATTTAATGTCGAAGCTCGCAAACATTATCCATGAAATTCCTCACAAATATGTAGTTGGCTATTTTCTGTTTTAAAATCTTTAGAATTCTCACTCAGCCATTTTAAGTAGTATTTTTAATTACCTTTAAAAAAAAAAGCCATGTGCATTCGAAACTTGGACGATGACAAAACTGGAGGAAAACACTATTATAATTAATTTAGAAAGGAAGATTCTACAGCGTGTCTTGGTGAAAACGGCAATAGAAGATTTAATTTGAACTATACAAGATATAAAAACAAACTAACATTATTAAATGCATTACGATAAATAGAATGAACTGGATGGCCCAAGTGTGACCCGAATACATGATGACAACACAGTAAAAAAAAAAGGTATTGCTTTTTAGACCGACTGGAACCAGAAGGAGGGAAAGACCGCAGATGAGATGGGGTGATCGGTGGAATCTGATCTTCTCGCAATGAATCAAAAGAACTAGAGATCAAAGATCAATTAGAAGTCGTTATGGAGAAATCTTCAGGGGAAGGCAGTGGCTCATAACTGGACTGTTTAGTCATTTATGATAATGATTGGTTTGACACTACTACAAATGTATGTATTGCAAGCAGTGGCGGCGCTAGACCATGCGTGGACGTCGGCAAAATTAGGGTTCGCGAGGCCTCCTTTTTTCCCAGTCAAGAAAACGTTTAATTACATAAAAGCCGAATTATAGTTAAACGAATGTATGAGTAAATGAGATTTATTGCTAATCAAATGATGACAAAAATTACACAAATAGAATTTTTTATAATTAAAAATTTTAATTTAAATTATTATAAATAATTAAAAACTTTGCGAGGCCCCCTCAAGCGCGAGACCGTCGGCGGTTCCGACGTCGCCGACGCCTAACGCCGCCACTGATTGCAAGGCCGGATCTACGTATGGGCTTAATGGGCTGCAGCCCAGGGCTGCTAGGTTCTAGGGTCCCCCGTTCAAGATAACAAACAGAAAAAGATGCTTACAATCAAAAAAGCAATAAAATAATAAAGCAGTAAAAAATACAAATAAAAAATGAAATACTATATCAAATTTATTTTTATTTTTGAGTATCAAAGCAGTATTACTTAGTATTTATTAAGCAGTATTTACTTTTATTATTCCGCCCTACTATCGAATACGGGGAAATTAATAATTAATAGAGAGATGCAAAGTCATAGAGTGGTGCCGATTAGCATCGAGCATTTACACCATAGGTTCTCAAAGTGGAAGATAACGCCCCCTCGTGGGCGTTTGAGGCTTTCAGGGGGGGGGGCAAGTAAGATATCTAGAGGAAATTTGGGTGCGTGAGATGGTACGGAGGGGCTTAGGCAGATTAACCAAATATAGTTTAAAAAAGATTTAAAAAAACATGCTGTTAATGTACTAACAAAAGTAAATTTTAATATAATGTTTACCTTATGTTGATTTATGTATTTAAATCATTTCTATATCACATGTGTGTACGAAAATCCCATATTTCTATAGTTCCGGTAGTGGAGGAAAAACTTAAAGATTACATCACATTCAGACCTACATTAAATTGAATGATATAGTAAATTTTTTAATTTCTGTAGTGCACACGTGTTGTCTTTGCCTGTGAGCAGTTTGAAAAATGTTTCGTCCACTGCATTTCATTACGTATGTTATTCAAGAAACATAATTAAATATGTTAACCACGAATTAACGTGGGATTCTTTAAAAGCTGAAACTGTCAATTTATATTTATTTTGGAAGCAATAGTTTATTATGAATTGCTTCGTATCATTAAAAGCCCTGCCTGTTTTTATAACTGGTAAACTAAAACTTTTATTCCACTCTTTTAAATGAAGAAGAAATTCAGTAAGCAACAATATCCTTCCTATCTATGATTAAAATACACAAAATTACGCATTTAAATATATTTATAGTAATAGAGAGCTATTTCAGATTCGCAAGTAAAAAAAAATTGGGGCTTTAGAAACAGTTAAATTAAAAAAATATATTCTATTAGTAACAGAATATTTTTTAAATTTAACTCTTATTTTCACCATGTATTATGTACACTCTTATTTCTATAGAGTGTGAGGGAGCGGTATCGAATTATTTACTAGAAAGGGGGGCGCCAGTTCAAAAAAGATCAAGAACCTATGATTTATACAAACGTATTAGCACTCTAATTCTGTACCCATTTATTTTTGTGCTATAATAATTCTAAGTAACAATACTGATTTGATGCTGTGTCCTGTGTATACTGTGTCCTTAAAAAATAAACTAGGCACTTTTTTTAATTATCTCAGTGAGAGAATATTAACGTCGCACTGATTAGCAATACGAGGGCTTTTGGCGACGGTCCGCGCAATTTTGAACCATGATCAAGTGACGCGGACGACACCTGAGCTGGCACCCTCTCTCCTAACTACCACACCACACCAACGGGAGGACGTTTGAGCACTCGACAGATTTAACGTGCATCACCCCCCTACACGGCGGGTCTTTAGTGGTACTAGGATTGAACTCATGACACGCTAGCCATGATCCGATGCCTAGACCACTTGGCTACCGCGGCCACTTAATTATCTCTGAAATATACTACATTGTTTTGTAAAAATTTGTTAGAATATTTTTAATTTATTAAGCAAAGTCGGTTATTATCGTAAATTTATGACCTAAACTTTTAAATTTATTTTCAGGGAAACAAAGTCCTCAGCTAAAAATATAAATATGTCTGACAGAAACTATAAAAGTAGAGCGGAGAAACGAAAATTTCTGTTAAATCAAGAAAAAAAATATTAAATGTGTCAAAATTTCAACTTATTTGCAACGGAATGAAGTAACAAGAATACGAGGGTGGTCACAGAAGTACCCGACCCAACTAAGATAACACAAATATTTTGGGGGGGGAAATATAATTACTTTTCAACCTAATCTCCTTTCAGCTCTACACACTTTTCTCAGCAATGTTCAATAAGTTTGATACCCTTTTTATAATAAGAACTGTCTTACTCCTCAAAATAGCCAATAACTGCCGACATCGCTTCTTCATCTTTGGAAAATCTTTGACCACTGAGCCATTTTTTCAAGTTTGGGAATAGAAAATAATGCGAGGCAGCTAAGTCTGGCAAATAGGGTGCATGAGGTAGCAATTTAAACTTTCATTCATTAATTGCGGTGGATTTGTGAGCAGGTGCATTGTCTTGATGAAACAACACTTTCATCTTAGCCAAATACAGCCGTTTTTGCTTGATTTCTTTTTTCAAACGTTGTAATAAGCTCGCGCAATACTCGCCGTTGATAGTATTTCCTTTTTCAAGGTAGTCAATGAAATTATCTCAAGTGCATCCCAAAAAGCCAACGCCATGACCTTTCCTGTAGATGGAACGGTCTTCGTCTTCTTCGGAGCTGGTTCTCCCTTTTCAGTCCATTGTTTTGTTTGTTCTTTTGTCTCGAGTGTAAAGTGATGCCTTTGATGTTTGTGTCTTTTCATAACCATGTTTCATCCATAGTTATGAAAAAGCACAAAAATGCTGCTTTGTTGCTGTGAAACTTCGCTAAACACTCAATTGAAACATCTTCACGAATGTTTTTGTTTGAGTTGTGAGCAAACGCGGCACCCACCTTGCGCACATCTTTCTCATATCTATATTTTCAGATAATATGCGATGCACCTCACTTTTTGAAATGCCCACTATGTCTTCTAGCTCGCGCACTTTCAATCGACGATTATCCAGTACCGCTTTGAGGATTTTCTTCACCATTTCTGGAGTCCTCGCCTCATTTGGTCGAACACTGCGATGCTCGTCTTGGGAGCTCGTGCGACCTCGTTTAAATTCTACTATCCAACATTTTACTGTTGTAAACGAAGGAGGAGACTCACACCAAAAGTAGAATCTAGCGCCATGTTTAATTCTTAGATCACTCATAACTCATTAATTATTAATCAAAATGAAAAAAAACTATTCAACAAAATCATTCTATGAAACATAAGGAATATTATTACTATAAAAAAAATAAAAATCGCAATTTGGACCAAATTTTGAGATTTTGAAGGTCCAATGTCCCCTTAACAATAGGAGAACAGTGTTATTTTTAATTCTTTATATGTAGGGTGTTTGCTAATATGTGTGAAATTCCGTTGAATATATATTTTATCTGGGTGAGTGAGGGAGTGAATATTAACATCACACTATTTAGCTACACGAGGGCTTCTTGGCGAAGGACCTCGTAATTTTGAGCCATCGCCAAAAGACGAGGACGACACCTTAACTGACATCCCACTCTCCTAACTTCCACTCCACACCAACGGGAAGACGTTTGAGGTTCGATATATTTAACGTGTATCACCGATTTGATATTTTTAACTCGTGATACGCCGGTCTCGAGTCCACTAGGCTACCGTAGCCACTATTTTATCTCAGAACATAGTCACTTTAGTTATGTGGATAAATGGTGCATATCTCAGGAATTTTTAAAGGAAAAATTATGTCCAATCATGGTAACTATTACATTTCATGTTCTTTTTCTTTCTGTTGTGATGTGAGAAATCGGCCACTAAAGACTATTTTTACTCTTAGGAGGGGCTTGAAAGGGTGTTTGGCAACAGCTGAACTGGCATTCCGCACCTAGCAAAAGTTGTGCTTAGGCCGGAAGAGAACGGCTGAGAAGGAAAAGGCCGAATAAAAGAGAGATAGCTTAAGAAAATATAAAGAAAGATGATTGACACAAATTGTCGACGGTGATCTAAATTAATCATTTGTATTGTGTTGTGTTCCTTTACGAATAATAATAAATGCTTGGGAAAAAAGAATGGAATTATTTTTTCTGGTATATATATATATATATATATATGAAAATTATATATATATATATATTATGTAGAAAATTTATATTCTATTGCTGTTATATTCCCCCACGTGGGTTTTAGGCTTTTGCCTTAGTTTATACTGGGAGCTATTATGTAGAAACAATTTCTGCTGCAGGAGAAGGTTGAGATCTCACAAAACATTGTTTAATCCTGTTTCACTGTCCTAAACCAGTGACAGCTCGAGAAATCATAATAGTTTTCCCCTCTAGCTACATTTCTTTTTTGGTTTGTCATGGTTCCATGTTCTTTGTTCTTCCGGTCTGATCTTAGGATGCTTGGGATTTATTAGTCTTCTTTTGAATTATTTACCGCTATATATATATATATATAGTGAAAAGATTAGCAAACTAGTTTATCTTAAATCTCCAATAGAAAAATGAATCCTAGCACTTTTAGAACGTGATAAAAAGAAATGAAAAAAGAACTAATTAAAAACACCATTTAGTTTAAAGAAGAACGAGATGGAATTTTCGTCCATTGTTTTACCAGTGTCACAGAATAGACTTTTTTTCTTTCCTTACAGTAATTTCAGTTTAGAGTTTAAAAAAATGAAGTAGATTTTATGCAGAACAATAAGCCTACTTTTTCTTACTACCTCTTTAAATTTCTTGTTCAATGTAAAATAATTTTAAGTAGACGTTATAGACAGTAAAATTTCCGGATGAAACCAGAAAAAAGGGTTAAATTTCACTCTGAACAGCAGTACTACCTTTGACCCTTCGGCTATTGCAATCCATTTTGTTGAAAACTTATTATCAATTTCCGTGGAAAACTATTTTTATCTTCAAGGAATGTACCAAAAGTCGACATCCAAACTTGATACTTCTTTTATCGTTCCGGTCCCAAAATTTTCATATGTAAGTGTTGTTAAAGTGAGGGGATGAAAGTGGTCTTCCTCGTCACTTTTAAGTATCCGACTACTTGCGACAACTTTAAAAAAAAAATGGAGATATGGGGATTTTTTTGTTGTTTTTAGATTTGCTTACTACATTTTATGAAAAATATGTTAAAATTAAGAACAGAAAAAGAAATTATTATTACTAAAATGGGGAAAAGTTGGTAACACTGGTAAAAAAATAACATAAACGCGGCCCATTCTGTACCAAAAGTTTATAAACAGATTTTCAATTTTTCAATTCTGATATATTGCTATGTTATTCATTTTTTAAATAACTTTCAGGATCAGAGATATTTTAATTTTTACAAAAATTAGAGAACTTTATCTTTTGTTATTATATGAAATTTCTAAAAAAAACAGTGATTATAGTGACATAAGGAACTGCAAAATTTTATAACAAAACAGTGATTGATAAATCTGAAGGTTAAAACACTTCTACTATTATACAGAGCATACACAAAAAATTTCAGCTAATTCTTTTCAAAACTTTTTAGCAATAGCTGGCCCGTTTGAGCATTTTAAAAAAACTCATTTCGAGTAAAACGCGTTTTAAAGTATGACATCTTGCTTAAAGTAGTGGCATCTGCTTTTACTAAAGCACTTGTAGTGTTTGTTCTAGTGAACGGAAAATAATAAACTTCGTATTTTTATAAATATAATAAGATGGCATAAAAAAAATTGTCCATTTCTGGCAAAATTCACAATTTTAGGGTAGTCGGATACCTTAATATGATACAAAATTGCGAAATCCGTCGCCAACAGTCCTCGTAGTATGAAGATGCGACGTTAATAATCAATCAATTAATCAATCTAACAAAACCATTAGAAATATGTCTCGTATCTTTAGTAATGTATAAATGCTAATAAGTCAAATAATACTTCAATTCTCACAAAGAAATACGTTCTCATTTATTTAAATTATTTCTTTCTAAAAAGTCACAGAATAAATGAAAGCCTCCATTAACAAATGGTATTCGCCAGGAATAAATACATTAGCTTCAATTACTTTTATTGTTACAAAAGTACATAGACCATTAAAATAATAAATAGTCTATCACCGATATCACACAATACACTATCAATTGCATTCGAAATAACTCATTCTCCAGTAATGGGTCTTAATGGAATAAAATTATTCTTATTGTTACTCTAAAATCGATCGCCGAAAATGTTCCTTGGATTCTTATGACAATTTTCTGCCGAAAACATATGCAAGAAGAACATTGGTTTATTGATTACAAAATAAGTAAAATTTTATTGTAATGATTCATTTGCTACTTGTCGGCATTATCCTTTGTAAAGCTGTGGCAGCAGTTGATCCTTAAGTATAAAAAATACACAGAATCCGTATTTTTCTGAGCAGATTTGTGATTATCAAATTGTATTCGAATTGAATCAATTGAAAATAAATTGTAATTATTGAAACAGCGAATACTGTTATCTATTTTAATAACATATTCTAATTATTAATTATTAGAAAGACATAATGGTTACCTTTATACCGCAACTGAAACCCGATGTAATTAATGAAAAGAGCTCAACATTCCAAGAAAGAGTTATGTCTTGCGATGGATTCTTATGGAAGATCTTAAAGATTTTTGGGATCGACATTTTCGAAAGTTCTGTTAATACTAAATATTGTCAATGGAAAGAAAAATCGTGCCTTCTCTTAATGCACCTCACTCAGATTTACGTTGTGTATGCATGTATGTTAAGTTATTTTTCCAACATGATACCGCTTGCAATTATGCTGCCTTTTGCCTTTAGTTCAATTTTTCCTTTAGCGGTTTGGTATGCTACCTTTGCGAAAAGGAATACTATACGTGATATAATACTGGAGTACCATAGAAACAATATTCAACAACCTAAATCATTTTCGTATCAAAAGTATGTCATCAATTCACTTATAACAATTACTTTCTTAATCCCCGTTATTTCTGCCATTGGTTGCATGGCCTCGGTGGAACAAGATAACGCCATGAAACTTTATTACAGTTTCCATTTATGCCTCGAAGAGAATTTCTATTCTAATTCACTTCGATTCATTGTGGCTCAGTTAATATTTTTCAACCAATACATATTCGTCACTATTGTATCAGTGATGTGCGGGATTTTGTATTACAATCTAAGTGACTTAATCCGTAGGTTTTCCAGAGATTTAAAATGTTTGCATTGCACACCTTTCGACCACAAGGATTTACTGATACGGATGCAGTTACACACGTCGCTCTTCAAACTAGCCCATCAGCTCTATAATGCGACATCAATAACGACATGTTTTATTTTATGTTCTCAATTCGTAAACATGTTTGTGGTTCTTTCAGTGTGTATCATGACCGGAAATGAACATTGGTCAGCGCCTTTGAAGTGGGAAAGCGTGCCGGAAATGAGTTTGATTCCAATTTCCATAGTCGGCATGATACTTTGCGCGTCGAGGATTCCCGCTCAAGCTGAAAACTGCAACATGACTCTGCAGTTGTTGCGAGATAGACTTATTTGTGAATCAGAAACAAACTGGAAAAATCTGTTGTTGGTGAAAGCGATGATGGACAAGAAGCTTCCACACATGTCAGCTTGCAATCTCGCGAAATTCACTCCACAGTTGATAGTGTCTATTTTCGGCACATTTTTCACGTATGGATTGCTGATCGTGAACATGAGTGTTGGTTAAAAAGAACCAATTTTAGTCGCTACGTTGTACGAAGCTGATGAGAGTGAGATACTGGAGAATGGAGGAAGGTATATAAAAGATGTGTCTCATTAATTAAGATTAGTAGTCACACTTATTTAATTCTCTACAAGAATTTTTATATATGGAAACAATTGGATTGCTACTGGATAATTGTTGGGGGACAGTCATTTGACAACGCTGCCGATATGTCTAGTCGAAATAATGGTGTGCAAGTTCTTCTAAAAGAAAATAATAAATTCGCTAATTATATGTGCCGTGTGTTGTACATTCTCTTAATCTGGTTGGTGCAGAATCAGTTAAGTTTGCAACTGAAATCGTCCACTTCTTTGGTTTAGTGAAACAAATATATGTTTTCTTTTCTGCTTCGACCCATAATGTTAACTTCTTAATTGTGAAATTAAACTGAAATTTACCTTAAAAAGTTTAAGTCAGACCAGATTGTCTTGTCACTACAATGCTGTCGAAGCCTTAAAAGATAAATATGGTAATATCATGAATATTCTTAAGACATTTAGTGACAATGAAAATTAGAAAATTTATTTTCGATAAAAGGCAGTAAATTTATTTAATAAATTAACAAAACTCAAAATCGCCATTTTAGTTATATTTTAGGAAGAAATTTTAGAAAAATTTAATTCAGTCCACAAAAAATTAGACTCCTGATTTGGACATCGGTGAAGGGAATAAGTTAATTATGTCCTTAAAAACGTTTATAAGCAATGTAAGACATGAATCAGATAAAAAATATAATAAAGGAGTATCAAGACACAACCAAACAATTAAGTCCTAGTGTAGAAACAGAACATAGAGATGCGAACAAGAGACGGGTTTTTCAAAATTTGCAGATAAATCCACAGAAAAAAAAGATACGCTTATTGTTAAGCTAATCCTTGATTTAAATAGAAGAAGTCAAGTATATGCAGAATATAGTAAGGAATTAAAATTTTAATTGGATTTGCAAGGGCAAAGTAGGGAGAACATCGACCTGGAGAGTGTACACGCTATTATTGATTACTATTTAGCTGACGTACACTGGTGTCCAAAAGTTAAGCATAAATCGTAAAATGCGAAAAACATGGAGTAAATATTCGTAAAATTATTCCAAATTTCTTGCGGATATTAATTGGGTGAAGAAGAACCATTGGGTTTATGCAAAACTTTTCAGTCGACTACGGCCTACTCGAAACACCGGCACATGTCGGAACGCGGAGAAACCGATTCACGCAACATAGGCAGTTCAGACAAGTTTCATGCAACTGCTGTGCAAAGGAACGTTGTTAACCATAAAACAAGGGGAATGATGGCACAAAGGCGCCAATTGGACATGTTTACGAAAGGAAGAATCTTTGGAATGCTGGAATCCTCACGATCACAAACCGAAGTGTCTCGAAATTCTGAATGTGGCCCAGTCTGTGATCTCAAGACTGTGGCAGAGGTTTCCAAGAACGGGAGATGTTACCCGACAACCAGTATCAGGTCGACCAAGAATTACAACCCCTCGCCAAGACCGACATCTGGTAATAAGTGCGCGACGTCAGAGGGACAGTACTGCCAGAGCGCTGGGTTCGGCGCTCACAGTCGCCACAGGAATACGAATTTCAAGACAAACTGTTTACAGGGGACAAATCATGCTGGTCTGTATGCCAGAAGACCAGCAGTTTGCATACCCCTCACGTCTGTGCATAAACGCGCTCGTTTGAACTGAAGTTTGAAACATCAACGTTGGAGTGTGGGAGAGTGGGCCAATGAGATGTTCAGTGACGAGTCCCGGTTTAGTCTGAGTAGTGATTCGCGGCGGGTAACGATATGGAGAGAACGTGGAATACGTTTTGAACCAAGAAACATAACGGATAGACATCATTTTCCATCAAGGGGAGTAATGGTATGGGCAGGCATCATGATGGACGGCCGCACAGACCTCCATTTCTTTGACACGGGGTCTGTGACTGCTCAAAGATACAGAGACGAAGTTCTTGAGCTTTATGTTCGCTTGTTTCGAGGTGCTGTCGGTCCTGACTTCATATCCATGTGGATGATAATGCGCCATGTCACCGAGCGGTGCTGATTGATAACTTCCTTGAAACGGAAAACATCCAGCGCATATCGTGGCCTGCAAACTCCCCTGATTTAAACCCTATCGAGCATGTATGGGATATGCTCGGGAGACAAATTTCAGCCCTTTCGCACCCACCAAGCTCCGTTATAGAACTGAAGAGAGCTCTCCAAGAAGCTTGGAACCGTTTGAGCCCACAACTCATTCATCATCACATAGCAAGTATGGTAAATCGCGGTGCAGCGTGTCTGGCTGTCAGAGGTGACCACACGCCTAATTATACTGCAGCATCGTATTTTATTTAATATTTTCTTTCATTTTTTCTTTAAAGTGTGAATCCTTGCTATGCTTAGTTTTCTTTCAAACTGCTACTTTGGATAATAAAATTAATTATTATCATTCTTTTGATTTGCTTCCTTATTTTATAACCCTTTTACACTCGCATATCACGTTACCCGCCATTCTGATTTAGTTCCGCCACAGTTCCTTCTTTATTCACATATTTTTCAATTATACTTAACTTTTGGACACCAGTGTAGACCAGTGGTCTTCAAACCTTTTCAACTCACGGAACCCCTAGAACTAGAAACTGTTTTCTTGGAACCCCATTCCGTATTCTTACTTTGAAAAGTATATCTCAAAATAATATATATATATATATATATATATATATATATATATATATATTTCAAGTAGATCAATATGTTATAAGCACTTATTATTAATAAGTTCTAATCTAATTTTTTGGTGCTCGTTTGATATCATGGGGCTATGCGTCTAGCTAGTGTTTATGTTCACCAAGATGAGCGATAATATTAAAATATGGTTACCTTGATATATTTCTTTCGTTTGTTGATGTGGTTGCCATGGGAATGACGTTTTTTATAGTTCATTTTAAAAGCCGGCTGGGTGGTGTGGTTGGTTTGTCATTGGCTTTCTGCATCCAAGGTTGCGGGCCCGATCCCGGCCCAAGTCGGGGGATTTTCATGATGCAGAAAATAGACAGTGGCCATGTCGTATTATTATATGGCATGTAAAAAATCTTAGAGTGGCTGTTTGGCTTGGGTACTCTAGGCAAAATTAAATCGTAGTTCAGGTTCGCATCG
Organism: Trichonephila clavata; assembly: GCA_019973975.1. Lineage (NCBI taxonomy): Eukaryota > Metazoa > Arthropoda > Arachnida > Araneae > Nephilidae > Trichonephila > Trichonephila clavata. The sequence goes on from BMAO01016582.1 coordinate 42,259, forward strand.
TCAGAGCTCAGGTGCCTTCCTCTGGGGAGGAAACTGAGCGCCAAAATTGCTTGCGGTAATTGGTATCGCCTATATGGTGCCGCGCTAAAAAGTGTTACCAGCTCCTGGGGAATGTACTAGGTCTGAAAAGGTTGATACCAATGCGCATCCACATTAAAAAAAGTTCATTCTATTATTTATTTATTTATTATTTTTTTGCTTGGTAACCATATTAATTTTAAACTATTTTCATTCGAATTCTTGTAAAATTTAGCCATTTTCACTCCATTTATTCTTCATCTGCTGCTCTACTTTGGTTGTGTTCTTCTACAATGGATATTTACACTGTTATCGGTGAGTAACAAGATCTTTTCTAAAGGAATATAAGGGATGCTCTTTCAATTTTTTCGGATCAAAATTTGTTCTAAATTCACACTTTTGGTCCACTTTATTTTTAAAAAATCATGATTTTGTTTTCTCGTTTCTATGTAAGATTTCGCAGATTTCGACCGTCATTAAATGCGAAAAATGTGGCAGTGAAATGAAGGTTATTTCCAAAAAGCACCTAAAATTTAACAATCGAGTCTTTTACCGCGGATCTTAAGGTACAAATTCACGCTGCGGAAATAAAAAAAAATCCATCCGATTTAATTCACATTTTTCTCAGGCAGCAAATGGCCAATTTTCACCATTCTACTTCTAATTTATGAATTCTTCAGACATCACCATTCTCTCAGATTCATAAGGAACTCGGAATTTTTAAGCAGGCTGTTGCCGATTGGCACAACTATGCACCCTATGTGTTAATAGATTATATTGTGGTTAACACAGAGAAGTTTGGGTGAAGGCTAAAATTGTTCAAATGGACCAAAGCAAAATTGGGAAAAGGAAATATAATAGGAGTCATTTCGTTGAAGTACAGTGGGGTTTTGGCGGCGTAGAACACGAGACGGGACGCTGTTTCCTCGTTGCAGATCACGACAGAACGGCCGAAACGCATCTCGGCCTTATCGAATCATGGATCGAACCAGGAACAACTGTTATATCTGACCGTTGGAAATCTTACGAAAGGTTGAGCGAAAGTAGCTATAATCACCTTACCATTAACCATTCGCTTGAATTCGTTGATTCTGAAACCAGCGCTCATACAAATACTATCGATGTTACCTAGCGTCACTTCAAAGCTTCCTTGCCTGAATACAATTGACGAGGAAGATTTGATGGATATATCGCCTGGCACATGTTCAGAAAAATTTGTTTCGCACTAAAAAAGGACCCTTTTCTTGACCTTGTTCGCAAAATTAATTGGGCTGATTGGAAAATCGTTTCGGTAGGGGCAGTCGAGGAATTGAATCCATAACATTTTGTAACATTCCAAACTCCCTCATTCTGAATTTTCCCACTTATTACTTAGCTATTGGGGGGAAGGGGGCTGGAACTTATGACACGCTGATCATGAATTCGTGACCATAACTATTGGGCTACCACAGCCTCCATTTTGAGGTAAGAAAGATGAAGAGGAAGGCAATAAATGTTATGATTATAGTCTCAAATAAAAAGATATAAATTTCAATAAAATTCTAATAACCGTTTTGAGCAAACAAACGTACAAAATTTAATAATTAATATTATGCAATATTAAATACCTGCGCAGAAAGCAGATCCATCGCTTATGTTAGACGTCTCTCGAAAGGGACTATCAGTTCCACTCACATCATGATGATCTCGACTCAGTACCAAAGGGCCCTATAATAGAAATTCATATCAATTAAATAAATTGATATGTAAGTATTTTTAAGTTTTTTTCCTACTCAAAATATTTTCAAAATGCTTCTTTGCAGTAAGTAGCAGAATAAAAGTAAAATATTTAAACATTTACGATTGTTGTCCAGAGGTTTTTTATGACCATACTTGTTGGAATAGAATTAGAAATTTTATTAGTCCGAAATGTTAAATTTATAAAAACAAGGCAAAAGTGGAGCCCCCTTCCCTCCAATATATATAAGGGAGAGTAAAATATGCAGTCTCAATATACATCGTTAACATTTTCGGAATATTATAGTTGTTAATCTTATTTTCTTGTTTTAAATATATTTTACAAGAGTTTCAGAAATATAATATTTTAACGTTTTCGTTATGAAGACATTGTTATACAACAAAATGTATGACATAAGCTTTGCATGATAAAACTTTAGTTCTATCTATAAAATAGAATCCATGGGGGAAAAAACAGAGAAGAAAGGATTCACATGCACAACTAAAGTCAATTTTTCTAATGCGCAACTCTCCCTAGTAATGAAATTACTGAAACCTAATGTAAGAAAAGCTACACAATTTTTTATCCTTATTTTTCGATGACATAGCATAATTTCTATGTAATAAATACAATAATCTGTTAATCAATTTTAAACTTGCAATTGCAGTGCTATTCCTATTTTAAAAATGATTACTTAATTTTTATTTGAAGATTTATTAATCCCAGTTTTGGATCGGTTTCCTTGATCCAACACACACATTTCTACATTATCAAACCTTAAAAAGACTATTAGAAAAATGACTTACTTGTAATAACCCATCTTTGATCGCTTGATTAAAAGCTAAAGCAATTCGTACTCTTCCTTTGTGATCTGCGTAAAGAATTCTTGCCTGAGATCCCACGACCTGAAAAATAATTAATAAAATATTTAGATACTTTGCAGTTTTTAATCTTTTCTATCACATTTTTATGATTTGGTAACAATATTAAGTATGCTTTGAATCTTGCTTTTATAATATATGTGGTTTTTATGCTCCAGATAATGTGTACCTTAATTATCTTTTTTGCTTTGTAACAATGAGCTATCCACAAAGTCTATTCTCTTCAACTCTGGTTTTTTTCTCCATCCAATCAAATTGACACTTTGGTTAGAACAACTCAAAGCCACAAATGAACGTCACAACTTAATAGCATATAAATAGCCAGTGAGATAGAGATAATTTATTATGTGGACGATATTGCAGTGCTAGTTCTGCCTGAATTGTAAGCACTTGTTTCTGAATTGAAGTCCGAAATCACTTCTTGAATTAGAATCCGGGATTATAGTTGCTCAGACATTAAGGGAGATTTCTCGTGGGCACTTTTCAAGGTTACATTTCCTTTAAGGGATAAGTACCCATTATTTATTACAAGTTTGTTGTTTTGTCTATATATCGCGTTAGCAAGTTTAATGTTAAATTTATAAACGGGATTTATTGTGTATAGTTTGTATTCCTTTCGAATCCAATTTGATGGCTTCTCAACCCCAACTGCGTTCGGATCCTCCAGGAAAACTTAACGACCAGCGAGATCTCCACCTCAACCAACTCGAGGAGGAGTTAATCTCTCCAGCTTTCTCTTTATTTGTTTATGTCGTCAACGAAAATAGTAAGGCTTATTTGTTTGCATTTTCATGACTCAAGTTACAGTTTAAGTAACGAGCGGAGATGTGTGTGTGTGTGTAGACAGTCAGAAACCTTTGCTCTCTCACGCAAAAATCTTTACATAGCTACAGCTTCACCCCTCTCTTAGGGTACCATATCGCTTTTATTCACTAGGAGTGAATAAAGGTGATATGGTACCCTAAAAATCATTAAACTGTCGAAACATTTTTATTGGCTTATTTGATACCCCGGATCTTTATAAATATGTCTGCAAAATTTCAAAGCTTTACCTGCATTTTTCATCAAGTAATGGAGCAATGTTTGATGCTAAACAGCAACTACCACGCCTACATTTCAGATTAGCTGCTAGAAAAGAGCCTGATAAAAAAATGAATTAATTATTTTTCCTAATGCGTATCAATGAGATTGTCATTATACATGCAGTAATAAATCATTTTAAGAAAGAATTGTGCAATTCATGCAAAAATTCTAGTTTGTGAATTATTTACTGGAAGATCAAATGGATTGGGTCAAGATTTAAAAGTTGTGCGTGCTTTTTATGATATTATTATGAATGAAATTAAAACTTCAAAACGGATTCTCCCAAAGCACCAATACTAAATCTCATTTTGATAACTGAGATAATTAAAAATCTAATTCGCAATAATAGAAAAACTCTCCCATTTTAAAAGCTCTTATTTAACTTACAATGTATGTATGTATGTATGTATGTATGTATGTATGTATGTATGTATGTATGTATGTATGTATGTATGTATGTATGTATGTATGTATGTAATTTGTTCGGGTGGAATCTTGCAACTCAATTTTGAAGCTGATATCTTCCTCCCATTGAGCTGAAATTTTGTATACACGTTTAGTTTGGATGACAATGCATGTTTTGACCATTTATATTCCGATATTGCAATTAATTAAAAAGATATTAATTAAAAACGTTAAACTAGTTTTGGGCGCCAACTTGGATATATCTGCATTGTTGTAATAATTTTATTGTTACAACAATGACAAAAGTTGGCGTCGAAAATCAGTTTTCAGCCAAACTGGAATTTCATAACGTTGCGCTATTGACAGTATTAATTAACTTTGTCTAAAAAATAATTACATTTCTACAACGTAAAAACAATCTAATTTCTACAACGTATGCAATTTTTTTTTACAAATTTCTATCTATTTCCTTGGATTTAAATTCAAAACAAAAAAGTAGAGCTATTTTTCAAGTAGATTGGTACATTGTATACCTTTCTCAACGCTGCCAAGTTAAACTGAGATGGAGTATTGAAGAAATTCTTTAAATAATTTATCTATCTTTAATCTATGAAACTCAGACAAAAAATAATTACAGAATCGGAAAGATAATTTTTTTATGTATCTTACCCATCAAAAAGGAATCCGCTAGGAAAACAATAAGAGAAAAATATTATCTAGAAATGCAATGTATTTTCGATTAAAAAAATAATTTTATTATAAAATGAATGAATTTTTTAAAGAAATTTTCTAATTTTAAGCCTACAAGTAATTTAAATATACCTCATTTTATCACCAGTAATCTAAACACACACTACGACATGTGTCCTTAAATTTAATTACAAATAGAATCTGTTAATTTTATTTGAGTTTTTTTGTTTGAAAAATTACGGCAATTTTGTTTTTCTAGATGAGTTAGGCACATTGTAAAACCAGCTCAAGGTTCTTTATATTCATAAAATGTGCCAAAAGAGAATAATTTGCAAAATGACCTGAAATATTTTAAAAATAAGGAGAGAGAAAAATCGAATCTTAGAAGAAACATTTCGTTAAATAGAAAATGCACTTCGCTATTTGGAGTTGATTTACGAAGAAAAGAGTAATATGTGCTTGGTTCTAGGAAAAAGTTCTTAAAATAGAGAAATTCCCAAAATAGAAGTTCGTTACATGGAGATCTGACTGTATAAAAATAATGCGATGGTTAATTATTATTTCAAAATCAAGTTTCTAAAGATGACCTGAGCAATTAAATCAAATCGTTTCTAAAGATGACCTGAGCAATTAAAAAAATAGATTCTTACGTAGAAGATATTCAATGTCCAGCAAAAAATTATCATTATTTGATAAAAATTTCTTTTTTGATTACAACATGCGTTTTGAATCTTAAGCATTTTATTGATTAATACAAATATTTAAATGCCTTTTGAAGTTTTTTAATAAATAACTAAATTTTTCTTCTAATATGTTAGAGAAAAATATATCCCTTATCTTCAAAATATTTCAAATAAATATTATATTCTTAAAGTTTTTTCAAAAATAGTCAAAATTTTAATGAAACATTTAATAACTTTGTCATGAATGAAGATAATATCACTAAACCTTTTTTTTTTCGTGTGTAGAACAATGTTACCCAAGATCTGCACGAAAATTGAAAAAATTGCTCAAAAATTACGGATTTAAAAACATTGTGTTTTTAGTCTAATACCCTTTTTGCCAGAGTTAATTCAGCTAAACCAGTGATGGCGAACCAGCGTTCAATGAGTTGAACAGGCTGAGAAACCTGTCCAGTGATAACTAAAAAGTAAAAAATAAACTAAAAGTAAAAAAACTTTTTTAAGAACAAGCTTTTATTTAAACGCGCTAAAAAGAATAAAATAAACTTTTCCTTTAAAACTTTTTTTACTATCAACTTATAACGTCATTACACAATTTATATGATATAAAAGCTTGTCGCGAGATTTACCTGTGTAGATAAACAAGTAAAATAAATAACTTGACCTGATTGATTTTGGTTTTTAAAAATTCAAACTAAGTAAATATGAGTACTTAAATATTGCGACAAGCTTTTATATCATATAAATTGTGTAATGACGTTATAAGTTGATAGTAAAAAAAGTTGTAAAGGAAAAGTTTATTTTATTCTTTTTAGCGCATTTAAATAAAAGCTTGTTCTTAAAAAAGTTTTTTTACATTTAATTTATTTATTACAAGCTTTTATTTAACTTACAATGTATGTATGTATGTATGTATGTATGTAATTTGTTCGGGTGGAATCTTGCAACTCAATTTTCAAGCTGATATCTTCACTCCATTGAGCTGAAATTTTGTATACACGTTTAGTTTGGATGACATTGCATGTTTTGACAATTTATATTCCGATATTGCAATTAATTAAAAACATATTAATTAAAAACATTAAATTAGTTTTGGCGCCAACTTCGATATATCTGCATTGTTGTAATAATGTTATTGTTACAACAATGACAAAAGTTGGCGTCGAAAATTGGTTTTCAGCCAAACTGGAATTTCATAACGTTGCGCTATTGACTGTATTAATTAACTTTGTCTAAAAAATAATTACATTTCTACAACGTAAAAATAATCTAATTTCTACAACGTATGCAATTTTTTTACAAATTTCTATCTATTTTCTTGGATTTAAATTCAAAACAAAAAAGTAGAGCTATTTTTCAAGTACATTGTATACCTTTCTCAACGCTGCCAAGTCAAACTGAGATGGAGTATTGAAGAAATTCTTTTAAAAATTTATCTAACTTTAATCTATGAAACTCAGACAAAAAATAATTACAGAATCGAAAAGATAATTTTTTTATGTATCTTACCCATCAAAAAGGAATCTGCTAGGAAAACAATAAGAGAAAAATATTATCTAGAAATGCAATGTATTTTCGATTAAAAAAATAATTTTATTATAAAATGAATGAATTTTTTAAAGAAATTTTCTAATTTTAAGCCTACAAGTAATTTAAATATACCTCATTTTATCACCAGTAATCTAAACACACACTACGACATGTGTCCTTAAATTTAATTACAAATAGAATCTGTTAATTTTATTTGAGTTTTTTTGTTTGAAAAATTACGGCAATTTTGTTTTTCTAGATGAGTTAGGCACATTGTAAAACCAGCTCAAGGTTCTTTATATTCATAAAATGTGCCAAAAGAGAATAATTTGCAAAATGACCTGAAATATTTTAAAAATAAGGAGAGAAAAAAATCGAATCTTAGAAGAAACATTTCGTTAAATAAAAAATGCACTTCGCTATTTGGAGTTGATTTACGAAGAAAAGAGTAATATGTGCTTGGTTCTAGGAAAAAGTTCTTAAAATAGAGAAATTCCCAAAATAGAAGTTCGTTACATGGAGATCTGACTGTATAAAAATAATGCGATGGTTAATTATTATTTCAAAATCAAGTTTCTAAAGATGACCTGAGCAATTAAATCAAATCGTTTCTAAAGATGACCTGAGCAATTAAAAAAATAGATTCTTACGTAGAAGATATTCAATGTCCAGCAAAAAATTATCATTATTTGATAAAAATTTCTTTTTTGATTACAACATGCGTTTTGAATCTTAAGCATTTTATTGATTAATACAAATATTTAAATGCCTTTTGAAGTTTTTTAATAAATAACTAAATTTTTCTTCTAATATGTTAGAGAAAAATATATCCCTTATCTTCAAAATATTTCAAATAAATATTATATTCTTAAAGTTTTTTCAAAAATAGTCAAAATTTTAATGAAACATTTAATAACTTTGTCATGAATGAAGATAATATCACTAAACCTTTTTTTTTTCGTGTGTAGAACAATGTTACCCAAGATCTGCACGAAGATTGAAAAAATTGCTCAAAAATTACGGATTTAAAAAAATTGTGTTTTTAGTCTAATACCCTTTTTGCCAGAGTTAATTCAGCTAAACCAGTGATGGCGAACCAGCGTTCAATGAGTTGAACAGGCTGAGAAACCTGTCCAGTGATAACTAAAAAGTAAAAAATAAACTAAAAGTAAAAAAACTTTTTTAAGAACAAGCTTTTATTTAAACGCGCTAAAAAGAATAAAATAAACTTTTCCTTTAAAACTTTTTTTACTATCAACTTATAACTTCATTACACAATTTATATGATATAAAAGCTTGTCGCGAGATTTAAGTACTCGTATTTACTTAGTTTGAATTTTTACAAATTAAAATCAATCAGGTCAAGTTATTTATTTTACTTGTTTATCTACACAGGTAAATCTCGCGACAAGCTTTTGTATCATATAAATTGTGTAATGACGTTATAAGTTGATAGTAAAAAAAGTTTTAAAGGAAAAGTTTATTTTATTCTTTTTAGCGCGTTTAAATAAAAGCTTGTTCTTAAAAAGTTTTTTTACTTTTAGTTTATATATTTGTTTTTGGTGATATATATGTATCCCATATGTGCGAAATTCAAAACTTTTATTATTAAAATATTTTAAGATATTTATTTAAACAAATGCACATATACAGTTCTTAGATTTTGATATTATTAAATTGTTATTTGATTTTGCTTTCATTCGTGTACAATATTTAACTTGAGAAGGCTTTTAAAATCATGGAAATAAAAAATAAAGGCATAAACATTTTTTGTACATGTTTTGCATTAGCTCTGAGCATAGAATTAGCTCTGAAAAGTGTGTATTTATTTTTTTTTATAATTATTAAGATAAAGTTTTATGAAATATTGATCTTTCATTCGTTTTTTTTTCAATATATTCATTATGGCAGTATACTGTTTAATTGTTCTACATTTGTGCAATTTTTTATGGTAAGTAGTTTTAAATAAGCTAATTAACATTTCATAAAAATTTGAGACTATTCAATGAATATTATATCATGCTATTCATGGAATGAAAACTTCAAACTCATTTTTTTCCATGTTGAATTTTTGTACATATACTGTTATTCAAAACCCTAACACTTTTTTGATAATATAAGTATGGGTTTGAAATTTTTTATACATGTTTTGGAATGTATGTTTTGTAAAACTGTGGATGGAATTATCTCTAACATGTTTAGTACTTTTTCTAAAAAATTTCAAAATCAAAATTAATGTTTTTTGAGAATTTTTAGAAGTTTAACTATAAAAAAAAATTAATAAAAAATTAAAGAACATCAGCAGAAAAAACCCATGCACAGTTTTATGCAGTATATTATATAGTACCTGGGAAAAAATTTTTAAAAGAAAAGAGACATATTTAAAAAAGCCTTAGGAATTTTAAAAATGCTTAAAAAAGCCAAGAAAATTTAAATTTTACAAACATTTTGCAACAAATTTAAAAAATTTGTATGGAATTATTATTAAATATTAACCTTTATGAAATACAGTTAAAACCAAATATCAAATATTAAAAATAAAAAAAATTGTGAAGATGGTACCATATCGCCTTAAAGGTCATGAAATTCTCTTAATGATTAATATGTGGAACGTTAATTCTCTGAAAAATTGTCGACCCTCACGAAATCGAGTGATAGTTTAAATAATGAGATATATCTTTTTTTGAATGTAGACTTTATTCAGATTGATGCACAAAAAGAAAAGATTTTGCAAATGGATCATAATGAAATTCTATATTCACTTGGAAAAAATATTAATTACACATTTCAAACAAGCTAATTCAGAGCACAGCAATAAGAGTAAATTTTTTTTTAAGAGCTCAATATAACAAAAATGTAAAACAGCTAAAACGTTTTTAAAAAAAATTCTCAAACACTGTATGAATGAAAGGTGATCAAAAGTTTCTATTTGAAGGCTCAGTAGTCCAAATTTGGTACGCGTCATACTAAGTTGGATCAAGCATTGAGGCGATCCTCTCACTTTTTCATCAGGTTGAATATACCACATTTGCTAAAACTTCCCTTTCTGCTGCTTGAGAAGTCCGAAACTGCCTGCTGCATTTCTACGTTCGGCATGAGCCGTCGACGTATCAATGCCTTTTTTAAGAGACAGAAGCCATGAAAATCGAATGAAGGAGAGATCAGGACTGTAAGGCGGATACTCAAGTGTTTTCCACTTCAGCGAATGTAATTTCTGCATGTGGGAAGAAAGGCTGACTTGTCTAAAAGGCAGGAGGGACCAGCAAGAAAAAAAAAGGAAAAGAAAAACAAGTTAAAATTAGAAGCAAGCTGCCCAGGCCAGGGATCAGGGGGAAAAGGGAGAGAGAAAAAACTAAGATAACCTATCACGTATAGATTTGGAAATAGCAAAGTAAGAAATTAATTAATTCCTGATAGTGCAATTACTAATGATTTAGTTAAGCCCAATTGGAAAAAGAGCACACCGACTGGGTTTAACTATATAGTGCTCAGCAGGGGCAAGGAAATTTGTAATGATCGGGGTCCTCGAGAGAGCTATAAATGGAATTCGGAGAGGAAAGGAGTTTTCACATGAGACGAAGAATAACACCACTACGTTTTCGATGCTTTCGACTCAGGTTCCTAGTTGTATCATCAACTTTCATCTCTGCAACAATACGTTCAAGGAATGCGTGACCTTCCCTATTGAATCGCATCAGGTACTCATCAGGCTTGATTTTGGTTCGGAACACAACGCCTGGGGTATTTCTGACCACAGACCTTGCGGTATAGTAACTTCTATTGGATGATGTATCACACGCTATCGAAGCTTACCCCGAGATCTCCTGAAGACATTTGTGACGTTTCGCACTAATGTTATCATCAACCTTTTATCGTCTGCATTGAAGTGGATGGCCTCCCAGATCAATTTACGCTTTGAGTTGCAGCCATGCCATCAGACGGAAACCTTTGATCACCTTTTATATATTTTCATGTGGTGGGTCGTCTTTCAAGAGTAGAAAAGGTCAACGCAATTACAGGCAGATCCTTTCGGAGTAAATCGTAATTATAACAAATTTAACTAACAAGAAACAATTAACACGCTCAAAATCTCTAAATTAACATGTAAAGGCTTCAATAGCACAAACTCAAAGTTCACACAACAGCGAAAATTCGTAGGCAAAATATTGACTCTAATATTACTTCTCTGTAAGCTTTAAAGTAGCGGATTGGTGACACTAAAACCTTTTTACCAAGTATGCAATCAAGAATTTTCTAAACTTTTGCTGTCACCTCTATATTTGTCACCTAGACTATATTAAAGGTCACTTTTACAGACAGTATACGCAGTTTGAAAAAACTTTGATATGAAGAAATTGCAAAATAAGTTATAAATAAAATTCGCAGTACATCTCTTATTATATCAGTTTTTCTTTTGATACCTTGAAGTAAAAATCTAGCCTAATGAGAGAGAGACAATCCATCATATTTACAACAATTCACGTTTTATCAAATGATAATCATATTACATTTGTCACCCTATTCATTTACTGTGAAATATGAATAAATATGAAATCATTGTTCAAGAATTTCTTTTTTTTTTACCTTTTTCTCATCATTTTTTTAAAAAGTTAATCATATTTATAAAAATAACAATTTTTTTTATTTCTAAAGATATTACCAGTAAAAAAAATATTATATTCCACAGTTAAAAAAATACACAAATTTTAGTGAAAGATATTGCAAAAAAAATCTAATATACGTATTTAAAAACAAATTTAGTTATAAATTACACATAATTATTAAAAAATATTTCTGAAAATATGACCTATACCATTTTATGACTAGATGCTTCTTTAATCCACTTAATGTTGTCTTTATATTGATCTTCTACCAAAGGAGGTACTAAAAGAGAAAACAATAAAAGTTATTAGAATTTATAAAATATTAATACATAGCAGATGAATCTCGATTTGAAATCTGAAAAACAAAAGAAGTATAAATATTAAAAATTAAGAAAATTGGCAGCATCAAATATTTTATTGTATAAATTATGCTAAGGTAAAAAAATTGTAGGATATGAAATATTTTGAATGATAGAGATGTGTATTCATTGTATTTATTTATACAGAATGTTTTGTTGAAAAATTACTTAAAACAAATTTTACAAAATGCTACGTTTGAAAAATGAAAGCAGTTTTCACTAATAAGATATATATACCACCCATGGGACCACTTGGTGTTTCCCCTCAAAATTGGGGTGGAAATGAGCCAAATCGTACTGTCATCTACATGGTGCTCAACGCTGTAGCTAATAGCAGGCGTAAAAAGCTAGCCTCTACCTACCATGAATTTCGTGGGTCTCGATCTGACATTGTCGATCAGGTGGCATTGCAACAACAACAACAACAACATACGCATACTCATAATTTCGTCCAATTTGGATAAGTCCTTCTTAGTATTTCGTTTTTATATTATTAAGAGTATTATTCATCAGTTAACTGAGAACATTTAATATTTTTTCCTTTCGTCCCCGTTGCTTGTTTTTACACATATGTGTGATGCTTTTTATAAGACAATATACTATAACTTTTTTTGGTTACTCTAATATCATGAGCTGAAATACATATGATTTTTATTTAGAATACATAATTTTACACCTTTAAATCTTTAGTTAACCAATTCTAAAATAATGTCTTTAATTAAATCATTTTTGAGCAAATTAAATTATTTTTGAGCAAAAGTACTATAAACCCTTTTATCTGATATTTATCATTATTTACATGTTCTAAATAAGACAGTATTCGATGAAGGGACATTTTCTAACATATTATAAAATACAAATTAAAAATTCATATAATGATAACTCTTTTCCCTTGCATAACAACATTTTTTGAAGTGTACATAATCTTATACACGAATTTTAAGTTAAATTATTCTGATGGCTGGTGGAAGGCTAAAACAAAAGATAATGTTTTTTCAATTTCTTTAACATGAATTTGTTCGAGTTTATAAGGCTTAATTTTTTCCTACTTACCCCCTTCTTCAAGAATATCTTCCAGTACAGAAGCTGCAATATGATCTGTTCTCTGAAGGTCATCTGGTGAATTGGAAGTACAAACCCATCTACACAAAAATAGGAATAATATTACGAAATAATAATAATTTCGAAATAGTATTACCTCCGTACTTTAGATAAAACATAAAATTTAACTGAACTTTCCCAACAACTTTATATTTATTTAAAAAGAAATTGTAGATTCAGTTAATTAAAATATCTTAAATAGACTAGCTCTAAAACAGACTAATATTTTTAATAGATCCGCCCAATTGTCCGACAATTTTTTATACTCATTGCTCAAATTGTAAAACTGGAACTATTCGTTCTTGGCGCTCCTCTTCAGTTAAATTCAACTTCTTAAAACCTCTATTTTTACTAATTATACCTTATGTTTAAATAAATTTAATACAACATCATGAAAAACTTTGATGTATATATATAGATAGAGATTATATTGATACTTTTGTTACAGAGAGAGCAAGCGTTTATACGAATTCGTGATATCTTAGTTTTCCTATTATATTCTATTATCTATGAAATAGATAAAATCGTAAGAATATAAATTCATGTAAGTTTCCATATATAGAGAGATTTGATTTTTTTCGTTACAAATTTTCTCTTCGGATATAAATAATTTTTACAATCATTACTGTAACCATCATAATCTGTATATTAATTTGGTAAATATAATTTTTAAAAAAAATTTCGGCGAGTTTCAAAGATGTCAGATTTAAAAACTACTATTATGAATTTTAAAACCATTACCTCCGAGTCTAAAAAATGCCGTGAGTCTTCTGTTTAAATAAGTTATTGAAAATGAAATGCATTAGCATCTCCATTAACCTTATAACATGCTGCAAATCAATAGACCGTGCAATTTGTGAACTCCTTTTCATATTTTCCTTTACTGAGGAGTGGAAAAATTGACTTTAGTGTGTCTAAAAATTCACATTTTATACATTGAACAACTAATACTGTGTAATCGCGACAAAAGAGTGAGGATGGTTCCAATGTGTTTGAGTTAATTACTCACTCTGCGCAGTAAAATTACCCCCTGGAAAGAAAATTTCTTTTGCAGTATCACTAATAACATGATTAAAAGAGGCTTTTTAACAAATATCATTAAAATTTAGAAATATCGCCGATAGTTTGAATACATTCAACGACTCAAAGAAAAATGGTTGTAGTAGTTACTAATTTTCAGGGAATAGTTCTTGAAGAACTAACTTTTCAGTACTCATTAAGTTGGTTATTTCTATTCTGTAGAGATTCTCTCTTTAGCACAAAGTACATTATATAGATAAACGTGGTATTATTTTCTATTTGGCTTATAAATAGATGTTGTTGATGCCGTGTCCTTCCCGAAGGGAAGGAATGAAAGTTGCCGGAACCTGAGACAGGTTGGACTTTTACACGATAGATGGCGACACCACCTATCTCCACCTCCACAATTTAGGCATGGAACTGGAGGGGAGGGAATTATTCTCCAGCCCCCTGCACCCGTGGTTTCTGCTGCGACCACCCATAAAATTTTCGGACCCACTGATTTAACGAGCTCGCACTCCGCGTGTACTCGGAGAGTGTTTGGTGACATCGGGCATCGAACCCAGGCCTTCCGGTCTGGAGTCCGATGTTCTAATCACTAGGCTACCCACGGCCCCTTATAAATAGATAATTTGTACTATACTATAACGGATTGTAAAAAAATAGTATTTATTCAATCATAAAATTCATGAATTTGCATTGAAGCGAAGATAATGCTTGTTTTGACGTATAATGACTGCAAGAATTTTTTTGAATTTAAAATATTCTAGAAACATAAAATAATATGATTTATTACTTAGTATGCGCTCTTCGAAACATTTCTTAATAATGAAAACAATGCGGTTTCTTTCTGGTTCATCAAAGATTTGCATAAATCAATTAATTCAGATCAAATAATAACTTCCATTTAAATTAACAAACAAACTTTAACAAGGTATAAATATCATTACCAATTGTTAATTGGTTCAAATTTGGATATAGTGCCAGCGACACTCGCATCTAGTAAGTCTAAATACTTGAAACATAAACTAGAGGGGAGGGCTACAACAATTTTCTGGTGTAAATAATCATCGCCAGGGACGATGAATTGGGGTTTTAACATTTAATACTGCAATATTTTAAACAGGGAAATTTAAAGGTTATATTCTTTTCTCCTCTACAGAGCGTTGTGATAATATTGCGCAGGATTAAAGCTCAACATATTTCCCATATGTAGTACTGAAATTTGCTTTTAAAGAAGGATAAAGTAACACGAATTTTAATAAATAACAATCTTTTATATAGAAGAAGAAAATAGAGTATAAATATTACCTGAATGGCCCGAATCCCAGAGAAAATATATCGCTACAAAAGATTAAAAACAAACAAACAAATCATTAAAGTCGTTTTAAAGGCAAAATACAGGAACAAAAACGTGAGAAAATAATTTCTTATAATAAACTGAACATTCCTATAATAATAATAAATGGATAAACTTTTTATTTATTTAAATTTCAATAACACACATCACATTCTAATTTGAATATTTTAATTTCGGGTAAGATAAAAATGTAAAAATAATTAACTAGCTCAAAATTTATCATCTAAGATTCCGATTCGTTATAAATAATGTAGTTACAAATCCTCTCTGAAAAATCCCTTATAATTCCCATTTACTTCTTTATATTCTTTTAAATTCATATGCCGAGATACCAAATTCCAATAATGTCTAACTGAGTTATTTTTCAAACAAGTAATATAAAAAAAATTTTAAGCCAATTCTTACTTATGGCAACAAAGAAAACTTTTATTTAAGTTACTTTTTATTAAATAGTTACAATTAATAATATATAAATATGTATATACATATGACACAGAATCACAATTTAAGTGACGAAATAGAAAGCGAGTTTCCTTGCAATTTTCTATTTTCCTTTCTATATAGAGTGTCAGACCATTTTTTCTTTTGTTTATTTTTATTCATTTTAAATGTAATTATTCTAATAAAATAGTATAGTAAAAAAGAAATCATTTCCGCAGAAATTAGGCCATACCAGGAGGGATTCGAAACCACGACCTTTGCATTAGAAGCCCGACTCGCTATCCATTACGCTACAGAGACACAACGAAATATTTTCCTTCCTATATATCCTGTTGAACTATTATTTTTGTGTTAGTTACTATTTATTCATTTTTTAATTTAATTAATGAATTAATATTTGAAAAAACTGTATTAACATCAAGTGCATCCACTACAAGTTTAAAACAATGTATTTGAACTTGAATAGATCAATAGAAAGTATTTTATCAACGATTGAAAATTTGAACAAGATATATATATATATATATATATATATATATATATATATATATATATATATATATATATATATATATATATATATAGGGAGAGAGTGAACTAATAGTAGGAATTGAAAAATAAGTGGATTATTATCTGAGACTTAATGAGGATCTTAAGTAGTATATGATTTCCTATTACAAACTTTCATTGATTTACATATAATTATAAATAGATTTTCAAGTGTTTACATTTGTACTCTTCAGAATCCTGATATATTCTTTTTTTTAAACTATTTAATCTAATTTATTTTCGAAGAAACCTCACTTATAATTAAAAATGTTTTTATTTAAGTATAACTAATTGTGCCCGCGTTTCTAAATGAAAAGACTTACCCCATAATATGTTGAACATAAGATGGATAACGAAACACTAATCTGCCTCCTTCTTGCTTAGCTCCAACTTCAGCACCTGAAAACAGAAGCAATGATAGAAGCATTCATACCGTACGATATAAGTAAATTTTTTAAATTACTTACTTTTTAGAGGTGTGAGAATTTTACCCCTAAGTATCGACAAATGTAAAAAATATTATTACAAAATAAATAAGAGTTGTTTTATTTAACGAGTTACAACACCTGTTCTCCAAAACGTTGTCTAAGATTGTTGATTCTGACGAAATATTTTTAGTGGAGAAAAAAGTACATCTTAATTCTCGAAGTTCCTGGACAGTGATTCTACTCTCTCTATTATAAACTTCTCAAAAGTAGATTTTTTTTCCTACTTCTTTTCTTTTTATCATGGCCTCTCCGATATCTTGTAAGCGTCCGAATCTGCAGAAGCGTACTTCCCGATTTAAAAGATACGATTAATAAAAATATAACCCTATTGAGAGAGAGAAGTTGCCCTCTAAGCCATTTATGTAACAACAAATGGCAATACTAAATTTATAGACATAATAGTTTTATTATTATTATTATTTTCAGAAAAGGTAACACTAATAAATTAAATGTAAAAAAACTTTTTTAAGAACAAGCTTTTATTTAAACGCGCTAAAAAGAATAAAATAAACTTTTCCTTTAAAACTTTTTTTACTATCAACTTATAACGTCATTACACAATTTATATGATATAAAAGCTTGTCGCAATATTTAGGTACTCATATTTACTTAGTTTGAATTTTTAAAAACCAAAATCAATCAGGTCAAGTTATTTATTTTACTTGTTTATCTACACAGGTAAATCTCGCGACAAGCTTTTATATCATATAAATTGTGTAATGACGTTATAAGTTGATAGTAAAAAAATTTTAAAGGAAAAGTTTATTTTATTCTTTTTAGCGCGTTTAAATAAAAGCTTGTTCTTAAAAAAGTTTTTTTACATTTAATTTATTTTTTACTTTTTAGTTATCGCTGGACAGGTTACTCAGCCTGTTCAACTCATTGAACGCTGGTTCGCCATCCCTGGTTTAGCTGAATTAATTCTCGCAAAATGGTATTAGACTAAAAACACAATTTTTTTAAATCCGTAATTTTTAAGCAATTTTTTCAATCTTCATGCAGATTTTGGCTAACATTGTTCTACACTCGAAAAAAAAAGGTTTAGTGAGATTATCTTCATAAATGATAAAGTTATTAAATGTTTAATTAAAATTTTGACTATTTTTGAAAAACTTAAAGAATATATTATTTATTTGAAATATTTTGAAGATAAGGTATGTATTTCTCTAACATATTAGAAGAAAATTTTAATTGTTTACTAAAAACTTCAAAAGGCATTTAAATATTTGTATTAATCAATAAAATGCTTAAGACTAAAAACGCATTTTGTAATCAAAAAAGAAAGTTTTATCAAATAATGATAATTTTTTGCTGGACATTGAATATCTTCTACGTAAGAATCTATTTTTTTTAATTGCTCAGATCATCTTTAGAAACTTGATTTTGAAAAAATCAATAATTAAACTCAAATAAAATTAACAGATTCTATTTGTAATTAAATTTAAGGACACATGTCGTAGTGTGTGTTTAGATTACTGGTGATAAAATGAGGTATATTTAAATTACTCGTAGGCTTAAAATTAGAAAATTTCTTTAAAAAATTACTTCATTTTATTGTAAAATTATTTTTTTTAATCGAAAATATATTGCATTTCTAGATAATATTTTTCTCTTATTGTTTTCCTAGCGGATTCCTTTTTGAAGGGTAAGATACATTAAAAAAATGATCTTTCCGATTCTGTAATTATTTTTTGTCTGAGTTTCATAGATTAAAGTTAGATAAATTATTTAAAGAATTTCTTCAATACTCCATCTCAGTTTAACTTGGCAGCGTTGAGAAAGGTATACAATGTACCAATCTACTTGAAAAATAGCTCTCCTTTTTTGTTTTGAATTTAAATCCAAGGAAATAGATAGAAATTTGTAAAAAAATTGCATACGTTGTAGAAATTAGATTGTTTTTACGTTGTAGAAATGTAATTATTTTTTAGACAAAGTTAATTAATACTGTCAATAGCGCAACGTTATGAAATTCCAGTTTGGCTGAAAACCGATTTTCGACGCCAACTTTTGTCATTGTTGTAACAATAAAATTATTACAACAATGCAGATATATCCAAGTTGGCGCCCAAAACTAGTTTAACGTTTTTAATTAATATCTTTTTAATTAATTGCAATATCGGAATATAAATGGTCAAAACATGCATTGTCATCCAAACTAAACGTGTATACAAAATTTCAGCTCAATGGGAGGAAGATATCAGCTTCAAAATTGAGTTGCAAGATTCCCCCCGAACAAATTACATACATACATACATACATACATACATACATACATACATACATACATACATACATACATTGTAAGTTAAATAAAAGCTTTTAAAAAAGAAAACGAGGGCTTCGCTTAGCTGAAACCTCTGATCAATCAAATACGTTTGCTAACTCAGTTTTAAACCGTTGCTGTCAGGATTTATTTTCAATGGTTAATAATAACAATATGCACTTTGTATTTACCTCCATATATTTAAAAAACTTAACATTTTAGGCGAATTGGACAATAACGTTAGACCACAAAATTCCTCAGCAGAACATCTTAAAATTTCAAGTCGACATTAGCTACAATTATTACACAGCGAGCAGAAATTGAAAAGACATCTGCAGAATGAGGTGAAAAATCGTCGAAATAAAAAAGGCATTGAAAGTCATCAAAATTTACTTTTTCTAATGCTTTTCATTGTTTGAGAACTTCGAAAATGTTCCTCATGCAGCAAGATGTAAATGTTGCAGAATTTTCGTCTCTGCATAAATTTGAAAAGAATTCTTTCGAGTCAGGAACCAAAAAAAATATCAAACATCTATTAGTCAGTATTTTTAAATTTCCAATTAACTGGTGCGTAATAAGTCGCTAATAGTATTTTTAGTTGCTGAATAAAAAGTGTGTAATTTATAACTATGCATAATTTATGTGTATTTATTTGTTATAGAATTTCCAAATGCAACAAGCTTAAATTTTTGGACCTCGATGCTACGAATAAGCCCGAAATAACGAATTGAATGTTTGGTACCAGGAAATTAATTAAAACAGCGTCCGAATGTATTTTTAAATAAAAGTAGTAAGTTCAAATGACAGAGTGATATTATTTCCAATAACTTTTTTTAAAAAGTTCATTTGACCTGTCGTGATAGATTTAGTTTTAAATTCCTGACCCATTTTTGGACAAAATTTACTCACTACACCATAAGAGAGTTTCCAAAGGGGTTCTTATAAATGTTGAGGGATCCGTGGCACGTTAAAATTAATTTGAGGGAGCGTGAACAATGTTAGGGGGTCCACCAATGGCGTAACGTACATCCCCGCATCGCAGGTGCCCAGAGCCTGAAGTAAGGCTTGGGCACCCAAATCTGACTTTGAAAAGGGGCCCTAATGTTCTCTGTTACGTACCCTGGGGTCCGTGAAAGGCTTAATATAAAGTAAAATGTTTGTGACAAGTTTATATTATTAGGAAAGTTAAAATAAATACGTAATGATGTTTACGTGATAATTTAGTGTAAAATATTACAGAGGGGAGCATAAAATACTAATAAAGACAAGCGTCGCATGGTAGAAGTTGGGCCGATCGTAGGTGTGCCTGTCTTTTTATGAACGTCTCGCCGCTACATGCAATAATTTGCCTAAAATATGGCAGTACAAATAGGTCGTGCATCTAAACAACAGTTTTGTGTGTGTGTGTGTGTGTGCGTGCGTGTGTGTGTGTGTGAAGCGAATTTAATCAACTTTCCTTTTTTTTTAAATAAAAATCAGTATTGTTCTTTGTATTGTTAACTGTAAATTACGTTACGAAGTATTAAATGCAATTGATATCTTGTACATTAGAGGTCTTCAACCAGTGTCCTACTAAAGGCATTTTAGTGGCTCCTGATTTGAATTTGAGGCAATTTCAAAAAAAAAAATTGCATTGTATGCTTTTTGTTATAAAAAACGCCATTTTTTCCTCTTATTCTTGATATTTAAAACATTTCACTGGTGTGTTTGGTATCCATTTGAAACAAAATTTCCTGAAAATAACGAATTTTCCAAACTTCACTATATATTAAATAATTTTAAATATAAAAAATCTGACTATGCATAAAATCTCATAAATTTTCAGAAAAAAGGTTTACTCTTAACAGTACAGTAATCTTTAACAGGTTTTCCACACACACACAAAGTATTTTAATTCGAATTTCATTTAATTTTTTTTGAACCGATAGATATATATACTTTATAACAAAGAAAACGACGCACCAAGAAGGAGTTGCCCAATTTTAATGAAATTTCGTATGCAAAGACATTTGTACTGAACATACGAATGATTAAAATTTAATGTCCAATGGATGAATAACGGGAGCTACAACACATCGGAACTATACATCGGTTTGCCTCCCTTTTCGTATATAAATTTTCTGACTAAATTATCATTTTATGCAGATCATTGTGAATTTATTGATGTGGCCCGCGGATCATTGTAAATTTATTAATTTGGCCCCAGAAAGTGAAACGTTGAAGACCCCTATTGTCTATAAATCCATTAACCAAAGTTAAGAAGTCCAACCTGTCTCACAGTCTCTGGCAACTTCCATTCATTCCCTTCGGGAAGGACATGACAACTACAACAACAACCAAAGTTATACTTTTGTTAAAGTTAAATTTATAAAATAATATGACATTTATTATTTTCAGGACATCAAAGTTAAATTTATTATGCAAATAGCTATTTCACCTAGGGATTTATGGCCAAATCTTTGGTTTAAAAAGAGTTCCATTGGCATAGTAAGTTTTTGAGCACTGCACTACACGAATAAATTGTTTCTCGTTGTGCGTACGTTTTTCTACCCCCCCCCCTTTTTTTTTAAATTTTTACACTTAATTTTTTAATAACAAGTCAATTACTTTTATATTCATGTCAATTCGTTTAGTTCCCTTTTCCGATCAATACAGATTTGAATAATGAAAAGTTATCCACTAGAAAGGCTAGATTTTCTATTTGAATAAGGTATATCAATCGTAAGAAGCATAAACTACGTGATTTTTTAATTGTTTTTTAACGAAATAGATATTAATATTATTATGATGATCTCAAGAAATGTATAAACTTTGAAATTTGAGAGAAATACTCACCATCCATATAATTTAGTACATTTATAAAAGCATGAAATGACTGCAAAAATTGATTACTTTTTTGATATTTGTTATTTGTACGTGATATCTGTTAATTTTTGCTCAATTTTACTAATATTTAACTTTTACTCTTTTGAGAAGTATTAGTCTTCTCTTTTCTTAAAATCAAGAAAACATTTTGAAGAAATAAAAAAAAGGAGTTTTTAAAAGTATCATACCAGCTCTGTGTGCTTCTAAAAGGAAAGCATTGCCATAGTCCCAGAAAAATAATCCCTTGTCAGCCAAAAAATTAATTGCTGATACATGTCTTCGTAAGCTAAAACAAAATAATGCTTGCATATAAGATTACATAATGTAACAAATTATAATTACATATTCATTAAAATATTAAAAAAAGTTTTAAAAAAATGTATAACTTACTTTAAGTTAGGAAACTTTTTTATATAAATTGTACAAAAACACCGCCCTAAATTCAATAATAAAATTTTAAAAAATGCAAGAGAATTCTGTTTGAATAATAAATATGGAAGTTTATATAAAGTACTTGAAATATCAATAGATAATAGAAACATTTAAATTAAAGCAAGTGATATTTTTTAAAGATAATGAGGAAGAGGGGGGGGGGTAATCCCTGACCGCCTAACGGTGGATCAACCACCATTGCACAAATTATACAACTGTTCATACTCTTTCCTCAAACTTTAAACTATAACTACATGTATTATGTAGTTCCATACATTTGTTCTGTTTTTCATAAAATTCGTTCTTGGCACTCCTCCTCAGCTAAATTCATCATTGAAGCTGCGTCGTTCAACACTTCCCTCCCACCATCGTTAAAGTCCTCAGATTTTGATAACTTTGCAGCTCTTGCATCTTCCTAGAAAATTGAATATTTAGTTCCGTTGATTGTTAATAAGTCTTCGTATGAGACAACGCCTTTCGTCTTACGCAACGATTCCAATCCAGGCAATCCTTGCGATATTTTTTTACGAGAGCTTGCAATAATGTATTATCTTAACCGTATTGGCGATATATATGAAACGAAGCACATGGTTGTCGAATCAGCGCATACGACACATGCGAAATCGGGGTTGCCAACTTGGCGAGTTATCTTGAACGTTGGCATTGTTGCGATAGTACGTAATAAATTTATAATAGCATCACGAAAAACTACTTTTATATAGAGATTATATAAGATTTTTTCAAAAAAATTTAGGTACCGTTGTACACACTTGAAGAAATACAAAGTTTATCTCATTTAATAAACTGAGGATTAAATGCTCTCCTAACTACAAAATCTACTGACTCTTAATGAGTTTAGTATATGGTCGCAAAAATAATGGCAGCTTCACGTAAGCTCTAACAATATTTTAACCTAATCCTCCAAAAATTCTGGCTCTTATTTCATCCGTGTAAGCTTATGAAAAAAATTGAGTACTAAATCAGTTTTCTTGAAGTATGAGAGTCAAACTGACCTTTCTTTGACAAGTTCCTTAAATTTCTCTGGATCAGTTGCAATCATAGTTTTTGCTTCATCAAAAGTCAACTAAAGAATTTTTAAAAAACAATAAAATCAGTAATCTACTTTAACACATTAAAAAACTAACATCTGTGAAATTAAAAAAACGTATTTATTTTAATGTATATTACAAGAGCAATTTAATTTTATATAATAAATTGTTGTTGTTACTTATGCCACCCGATCGCGCGACAGTAACATCAGATCAAGGCCCGCGAAATTTATCGTGGCAAGGGGCTAGATTTTTAAGCCTGTCGTTAGCCGCAGCTTTGAGCACCACACAAGTGACAGTGCGATTTTGCTCGGTTCCACCCCAATTTTGAAGAAGCACACCCTGGGAGTGGTCAGGAGCCTTCCACCTCTCTTCAATTGCTTAAGAACATATAAAAAAAACTTACATCAACAAATTACACTACATTGTCTCTATAGACACAATGCATATAATGACTCAAAAAATTAACAATTAAATATCATTTATGAAAATCTGGATGATGTCACGAGACTTCCATAAGATAGAAAGACTGTAGACTTTTAGATAGAAATATCAAACAAACATGCACTTTTGCAATCAAAAGATACAGCCCTATTGTTAGTAAAATTTATTTACAGTGAATTATCACTGTTATTTTATTCTCTGAATATAAATTGAATTCAATGATAAGAAATTTCAAATTTAAATTTATTTAACATTGTGACATATATATATATACATGTGTGTGTGTGTGTAATTTATATATATGTATAACTTCGATAAATTTAAGATGAAACAATTCAGTTGTAATTGGTATTTTTATCTGTTAACTTAATTAAATTTTTATTTCAATAGTCATAATCCAGTAACTGTTAAAATATTTATTAATTTTATTTAAAGTTGCACTTTAAAGCTAAATCAGAGCTACGGCGAAGGACCTCGTAATTTTGAATTAGTAAAGTGACGAAGATGTCATCTTATCCAGT
>BMAO01016583.1:0-95393 GCA_019973975.1 Trichonephila clavata
TTTTTCTGGCAAGTTTCACATAGGTGGATGTACAATTCAATATCATAACGTGTAACATTTTTGTATTTGGTTGAAAGTTCTTTCAGAATTCTATCACATCCCCAGAATCCGGAATTTAATTTTTGTTTCGGCAAATTAAATTCCTAGAACAAGTTCACATCGTCAAACTGGATGTTAAAATTACCGGAGGCTATTGGTATTAACCTACATGGTGCCGCACTAAAAAGAGGTACCAGTAACTGAGGAATGCACTAGGCCTGAAAATGGTAAAAATACCAATCTGCAGCTCCATTTGGGGAAAAAAATCTGTGACGTAATACTGTATAGCAGTTCTTCCCAACAGTTTTTTCTTCCGGATAGGTCAACGTTTGATAATTTTACGGCACCCCACTGAGGGTGGGACGTTGATTATTTATATTTTAAATTGTTTTAATTTTATAATTTAATTGTATTTAAACATGCCTTCAGAGTAAAATTCAGTTGCACCAAAAAATAACTATAAAATGATTTTACATAAAATATAAAGTGATTTCCAAGGAAAGTCGCACAAACACCCCAGTAAATAATTTAATGCTCTTTGAGTGGCTTGATACCCTTTGTTCCACGGACCAAGGGTTGGAGACCTCTGTTTTATGGTACTAACGCCTTCTTTAACAGTTTAAATGAATTTACTTTTATTTTCCGAAAACATCACATCATAGCTATTCAGCAACCAATAGTCCCTAGGTTCCTTCTTTGTAGTCATTTTAGCATTTTTTAGATCAGTTATTAACTTCTAGTAAGTAATTTCAGTTAAGAAAAAACATTTTTTATTTGGAGCATCAACTCGAATTTTGGGCATTTAGCCGTTAAATAGTTGTTTTATGTCTATGGACCATGGGTCGGCAACCTTTTAGCTGTTGCGTGTCAAACCAATCTACTACTATGATTTAGTGTGTCGTGACATATAACCTCCCCTAAGATTATCATCTCCCCGTCTACCGTTACTTGTTTCTGGACGTGTAGGCGGATTAACGAATTCAAGAGACATCATTGCAAATCACTATATATTTATTGGTACCTCTTAATTAAGGAAAGTTACAAACGCATGATTCAAATTTAAGAACAATAATACACAGTGGAGTATGAAAAGGGGTTACTACTAGCGGAACTACGGAATCGGAACTGAATCAAAGAAATATCAGCACGTACAATTACAGTCAAAACACGTACACGTATTTACTAATTTCCAAATCACTAACCTTATTCTTGTACTTCGGCGGGTCCGTCGTGGTGAATAACTTAATGCTGGCTGGATCGGATAAAGGCTCGGATCCATACTCGAATTTCCAATTTCAATCTCCAGCTCTTCAGCTTAGCTCGTCGCGTCACTACTCACTAAATCTGTCAACAACTGTGTGTTGATTTACCTATGCTTCAATTCATTTTACTTCAAAAATCTAACTCTTCACTTTACTACTCTCTCTTTCACTCCGCTAACTCGCGAAAACCGAACTTATATAAAATATCTCATTTGCATAAATCACGCTTTGGCTCCCGGTGGTGGTTGGTTGAAATAAATAAAACTTTTAAGAAAAATAGAGACTGTTAGTTTAAGACCGTATAGATCCGTCACAAGTGAACATAGTAGAGCATTTTTGAAAAAGTTCACAAATTTACAAATTTCTTGAGTAGTGCAAAGTGTCCCTGAGAATTGTACCGCGTGCCACATGTGGCATGTGTGACATAGGTTGCCGATCCCTACTATAGACCATGGCACCTTCTCTAACACTATAACTTGCTCCTCCATTTTCAGGTAGCACAGGAAAAAACCAATTTTTTGTTGAACAAGTTTGAGTAAAATTGAGTATTTTGACATTTCCGAACAAACAGCAATGTCTAACTAACAGATTCTGAGCCTGAGACACGCGTTACAAGTTTTATGTCTTGACAATTGACAATATTCGAAATGAATTTAGATGTATTTTATACTTGGCCGGTTTCTCATTAGGCATTCTATAGAATGCCTATGCAATGTGTGAAATAAAATCATTTCTTACATTGCCGGCTAGATTTAGGCATTGTATAGAATGCCTAGACATTCTATAGAATGCCTGATTTCATACTTTGCCGGTAACATATACAACACTTTTTAGTTTTCGTACCTATAAACATGCCCGTTATCTACAAGGTTGTTTTTAAAAATTATTGCGTAAAATCGTTCGCGATTTATCAAAATTTCCCATCGTTAATGTATTTGACTACCCTAAAATTGTGATTTTTACGAAAGATTGACGCATTTTTTATGATTTTACTTTATTGGCCATCTTATTACCTTTATAAAAATACCAAGTGTGTTATTTTCCGTTCCCTAAAACAAAAAACATTAAGTGTTTTGGTAAAAGCGATGCCATGACTTTAAGCAAGATGTCATACTTCGAAACGTGTTTTACACGAAATGTGTTCTTTTGAAAATGCTCAAATGGGGACAGTTGGTTGCTCAAAAGATTTTGAAAATAATAAACTGAAATTTTTTGTCTTTATTCTGCACAGTAGTAGAAGTTTTTCAACTCTCAGATTTATCAATAACTATTTTATTAATAAAATTTACAGTCGATTATGTGAATATAATCATTACTTTTTAAGCAATTTCATATAATAACTAAGATAAAGTGATCCAGTCTTAGAAGAATTAAAACATCTCTTATCCTGAAAATCATTTCAAAAATGAATAACATAACAATACATCATAATTGAAAAATTAAAAATTTGTTCATAAACTTTTATTACTGTATAGGCCCCATTTATTTTATTTTATGTAAATTTTTACACATTTTTTTCCCATTTTAGTAATAATAATTTCTTTTTCTCTTCTTAATTTCAGCATATTTTTCTAAAAAGGTACTAAACAAATTTAAAAACCACAAAAAATCCCCATATATCCATTTTTTAAAAATAAAGTTGCCGCAAGTAGTCGTATACCTATTGCGGATACAAACATGGCGAAAAACTTATTTTTGTAATTGCTTATTTAAAGCGTGCTAACCAGGTTATATGTACATTATGCATGATCGGAGAGGCCAGATAATCTGTAAAGAAAAATAATTTCTAAATAACGAGGTATTTAAATAATTTTTTTCCTAAATTTGAATGAGTAAACCTACAAAGAAAAAATATATATATTTATTCGTTCCATATATAGCCATCCGTAGTAACATACGCAAATACACCGGAATCGCGAACTATTTTGCATAAATTGGAAAAAATTAGTTAACGTTTGGTTTCGGAATAAATAAAATATCACCAGCTGAAAGGTAGATTTATGGAGTAATTTATCATTAACGACTCGTTTAGCTAAAGTTATTAACTTCAAAGATTAAGACCATGAATTTTTTATGATGCTGTAAGGGGGACATTACAAACATCTTCTTTTCAAACCAAAACACTCAAAATAAAAACACTTTAAGTTAATGTTAGATTAAATTTCTCATGCACAATTTCAGCAAGAAACATATCCTGTCGACTCAATAAACTTAGATCTACGTCATTTTTTATAGTATCTGTATGATTTGAAAGTATAAAAATCAAAATATGCGGTTTATTTTCTGTAAAAAAATGCAAAAAATAGGAAAATGAAATATAAAAGCAAGAATAATAAACATGAAGTTTTTATAATGTGATATATACATATATATAAAGATCTAAATGATGTGTCGCTTTGCTTGGAAGAGATGGGATTATATGTTTGAATTGAAATGTATTTGAATTCATCATTGTCCTACTTAACGAATAGTTCCGAAATGATTAATGAGAGTTTAATGTTTTTAAGATTTTTAAAACAAAGTTTTAAAGATTTTTTTTTAAAGATGAACAGTGGCTTAAAATGTACATGTTAATGTTTTCAGGATAAAAGATGAGCAGTTATACAACTGACATAGAGGAATGAGGTAAAACAAAAGATTAAATATAAAAAAAATACTCATAAATAATCTTTTTATTTTTATTTTTTTTAAAAAATCAGTGATTTGTGCTGCACAGTTGCAGATAATATGCAATCATATGCTTTTATATTTAACTTCATTTCGTTTCCATACCATGTATAAGCAAAAATTATGCACATACACATTTGTAAATTATTTTTGCATCGTGTGTGATCATAGATTTTCGAAATGAAACAGTAAAAAATTTAAAAAATTATTTTCGTTTGAATTATAATTATTGATATTTTTTTGTTTGTACAGTTTCGAAATTTTTCAACTTTGAAAATAGTTTTTAAATATTTTAGAATTTGAAAAAAATAATTCAAAAATATTTTAAACTTGGAAAAAATAGTTTTGAAATAATTTAAGTGTAGTTAAGAGAGAAAAGTATAATTTTTTTAACTTGCATGAATGCACTCTTCATGATTATTTTAATTAAAATGACAATATTTTTCAATATACGTATAATGTGCATTTTTTGTTCAATCTTGCAAAAAAAAAAAAAAATTTCTTCAACTATAGTTATGACCATGGACCGAATTCTTGAGTCGCACCTTGGATTCGAGTACAGATGTCACTGATGGTCCCCCCGTAGAGGGGTTCATTCCATTAAATCTACTGATGCTCAAACGTCTTCATGAGGGTGTAGTGGGGAAATGTGGCGAGTGAAGTGCCAGCTCAAATATTTCCTCTAATGAGCCTGCGTAATGGTAATTTTTACCTTTTCTGACCTAGTACATTCCCCAGTAGCTGATATTGTTTTTTAGTGCGGCACCATATAGGCGATACTAATTAACGCAAGTAATTTTGACGTCCAGTTTCCTCCCCAGAGAGAGGCATCTGATCTATGAGGATGCGGAATTGTACTTAGGAATTTAATTTTTTCTAAAGCACCCAAGCCAAACGGACACTGAATTGATTTTTTACATGCCGCACAATCATATGACATGAACGTTGTCGATTTTCTACATCATGAAACTCCACCAAATTGGTCCGGGGTCGAACACGCGGCCTTGGGCTTAGAAGGCCAGCAACAAACCAACTACGCAAGCCAGCCGACACCAACTCAAATATTATCCCCATTTCTTAACTCAGATTCACATTTATGTGGCTCATTAACAATAGACTTTGCATATCTTCAAAATACATGATCATTAATAAAATATCAAATTATATTAATTAAAATTAGTTGATATTTACTCGATTCTATGTATATAATCATCTTTTATCTAAGAGGTCCCTTTATTGCAAAATAGTGAGGATAAAAGGTCCGAATCATTTCAAGTATCTGTTATTTTTCTCGAAATAATACAAATTACTTGTACTTAGTTATTATTTTTCTATTATCTATGTTCTTATTTTATCTATAAACAAAGTATCATTTTAGAAACACTTAAAAAATATATATGCATGGTTTTCTTTCTAAAGGCATTTCTATCCTTTGTAAAAAATAACTAGAAACTGCATCGTAACACTCTCTCTGTGGGCTTGTACTTAATTATGCCCTTTGTGTCTGCGGAAAGTTATTTTCTTTCTGAATTCCTTTAAAAAAAAAAGAAAATACAGAGAATATTTTAGAACATAAGCAAAATGAAAGCTTAATTTTATTACTTTGAGAGAACAAAATGTAAGGGTTTGAAAGTTGATACAGTGGAAGATACTTGAAAAGAAAAAAAAACTGCTACGTTCAGTAACTTTCAACAAAAAAAAATAAATAAATTTATAAATATACATAAAAGAACAACTGTGAAACGGTAAAAACAGATTTCTTCAAAGAAATTGGGAGAGCTCAGGATTCATGAAACACAATTAATATAAGAAGTATTAATTTCATAATTTTTGTTTGAAAAATAATATTCTGTTGAAAGAACAGAATGTTAATTATTTGTTGTACAGAAATACTCCACTTGTATGCGCATGTGTTTTTGTGTGATACCAATTCATTTTTACTTTTTATATCTAAAAACGTTCTCTCTCCAGCTCGGACCCATTTGCTGAAACCGGATTGGTTAGCATCTTCAGACCCACTTTTATCACGACAATGTTTCTAAGTCAAGATTGTTTCATCAATTTAACTTTAATTCATAATTGTAATTTTATTCATATCAACACAAATATTTTTTATATACACTCAAGAGCCGAAACATTATAACCACCTGCCAATAACGAGTTGGCCAACCTTTGGCATGAAACACAGCTTCAACCCGCCTTGCCATGGACGCCAAAAGTCCTTGGTAGATGTCAGGACAGATTGTACCAGATGCTTAAGCAACGGTCACGCAAATTCGAGATATTGCGAATTGGTCGTCTTTGAACTCTGAGCTGCCGTCCCATGACATACCAAATGTGTTCTATCGGATTGAGATCCGGTGAGTTAGGCGGCCAGGACTTTAACTTGAATTCAGCATCGCGTTCCTTGAAAAACTCCAGCACAATTTTAGCCTTATGACATGGGGCGTTGTCCTTTTGGAACATTCCATTTCCAGCTGGAAAAATAGAGGCAATGTAAGGGTGCAACTGGTCCACAATGATATTCAGATACCCTGTAGCATTCATGGTCTGCTCTACCACAAACACGGGTCCCAGAGACTCCCAAGATAACGTCCCCCAAAGTATAATATTGCCACCACTGGCCTGTGCATGACCTACTGTACATTGAGGAAACAAGTGTTCGCCTGGAAGACGGCGTATCCTGATACGGCCATCGGCATGATGAATGACAAACCGAGATTCATCTGACCAGGCAACTCTCTCTCACTGATCCATGGACAAGTCGCGATGTTCCGAGGCCCAGCACAGGCGCAGTTGGCGATGACGCTTGGTCAGCAACGGCACACGAGTGGGACGTTTGCTGCGTAGTCCCATATCCAACAGTGTTCATTGAACAGTGTGCTCCGATATCATTCTAATTGGCCCTGCAATGTATTGGGCTGTCAGCTGAGCCACTGTCTGGCTCCGGTTTTGCTTCACCATGCGAAACAGTCTCCGACGACCTTTTTCTTTGATAGCGTGTGGACGTCCAACACCATGTCGTCTACTGCTGGTTTCACTGGCATTCATCCACTTTGCATCAGTACTAACAACAGTAGATCGCAAACGACCCACGAGTCGTGCAGTTTCTGAAATACTTGTTCCGAGCCTTCGATTCATTACCATCTGCTCTCTATCAAAATCGCTTAGATCCGCAGCCTTTCCCATCACACAAAGAAATAAGTGAAAGAATGATTCTTCAGACTCTCCAGCAGCAGTTGAATACCACTTCCATCTGATCACGTGCCTTCCACGTCATCCAGGCGAGTTTATTACAAAATGTAGGGGGTGGTCATAATGTTTTGGCTCTTGAGTGTACATTGTTTATATTTTAACTTTATATTATTTGTTAATAAATGGCGGTTTGAATGCGTTGTAATGCCATCTAAAATGTCATGAATGGAGATGAAGGTTTGGAAGAACTAAGTGTTTTCTCCCCAACTACTATTTAACTATATACAAATTTAAAAAATCTAATTGATTTTTGCAGTTATATTAAGCATTTTGAATATTGAAGAGCAGAAGCATTTGTTACCAGTCATTCGGGCAATATTTACCCTTCTATATCACAGGAAACAAACATTTTACAGACAGTAAAACATACAAAAGAACATTGAGTCACTTGAATGAGTGAGTGAATATTAATATCGTACTATTTAGCTACACGAGAGCTCTTTGCGACGGATCTCATAATTTCAAAACACGGTCAAGTGACGGGGATGACTTTGAGCTAATACCTCGCTTTCCTAAATTCCAGACCACACAAACGGGAAGACGCTTGATCCTCGACATATTTACAATGCTTAGGCCTCTTTTGAACGGCAGGTCTTCAGTGGTACTAGGCTCGAACACGAGACACGCAAGCCACGCGAGTCCGTTACCTTGATCATTAGCCTTCCATGGATAACACCTAACTTGAAAAGCGAGAGTGTAAGAATAAAGACGCATTAAGTAAATTTATTGTGAGCAATGTTATAAAGTACAATAACATAAAACGACTAATTGGCGTAGAAACTTAATTGTTATATGGTTAAAATATTAAAATGAAAGAGCGAATACAAAATGGGTTGTGTGTTCAAAGCTTTTTTTTTTTGGCTTAGAGCAGACGTTTCTCAAACTGGGGGGGGGGAACCCCAGGGTGGCATGATTACTCTGCAGGAGGGGCACGAGCATATCGAAAAAACGAAATTAAATTGTTTTAAAAATTATAAATTTATTGAATGGAAGCAAAAAACACATTGCATTATGACCTAATCAAATATAAAATACGAATTTATACTGATACAATATTCTTATAAATACATCAATACCGTAAAATGTATTTAATAATTAATTTATCTGTTCTAAGTTAAGAACAAGGTTAATAGCTACTAGAGACTCCCATGGGCATGTCATAAACAAAATTTAATACTTATCTCGATAATTCGTATGGTTTAAAATTAAAATCGCATTGTAGCCTTACGTCAAAGTACATTATTATATTGAATTCAATATATTGTTATTGAATGGAGGGGGGTGCGATGAAAGTTATGACAGGAAATTTGGACGCACATATTTTAAGTTTGAGAAGCACTTGTTTAGAGTATTTATTTTAAAAAGGTAAAAGTTGAGAAATCAACAACTCCTAAATTCACCTCCTAGACAACCCATCATAGTAAGTACCCTCTTATTGTAAATTTAAGACATGCTTATAACTTTTTAATTCATATAAATAAAATATCAATTTTATTTCATGCTCGAAGCGTGGCGTGGCTACAGTAGACGTGCTTAGTGGGGGCACATAACATTTCGTGGTCTAAGCGGACACTTTGAAACTCATCGTGGTTACAGCGGACACATTCCCTCCCCTCCCATCTTAGAACAGATTCGATTAAAGAATTACAAGAATAAATACATTTTTGCCAATCAAATTTTATTATGTATATTAAAGTGTTTTGATATTATAGTGCTAATACATTTTAAACATAAAAGCATATGTAAAATTGGATGAAAGAATTGAAAACATCCTAAAAGACTTCGAAACATTAAACAATTTAGAAAAATCTCTAAAACCTTTAAATTATGTAAATAGGTTGGACTAAATCCAATGGTTAATGATTTTTATGCCTTTATAGTTTAATATTTTTATTGCATTTCGCAATGTTTAAAATGTATTCGCATTATAATATCTTAACAATTTAATACAAATAATTGAATTTTATTGGTAAACATTTATTTATCTTTCTAATTCGGTAATCGAATATGCTCTAAGATTGGGGGGAAAAGGTGTATGTTCTAACCACGTCCGCTGTAGCCACGCAGCCGCTCGAAGCACAGTAAATTCGGACTTCGTACTATTCAAAACTAATTAAGTAATGATTGCTAAAGACTAAAAGGAACTCAAAGGATTAGATTCTTGAAAAGAGAGTTAGAGCTTCGTATCATTATGTCCTGTAAGCATTCATTTCTAATTTTATGAGGAATGATAATATCTTAGTAATTTAAATACTATCTAAATTGTTCATTTATTATAATGGTTACCCTGAATGAAATGTCAATTGTCTGCTTTGAGTCTTTCAGCTTCCACTCAAATATCTACTATTATTCAGAACAAATATTCTTCACGTCCATCAAGTTATTCATATTTAAAAATTTTAATTATATTCATAGCAGCTTTTATTGTTTATATTTAAAAAAAGAGCATTTTTCACATATATAAGGCTTAAGGGCTTTTTTCATGCCATGGTAAAAAAAAAAAAGCTTTGTACATGAAAAATAACAGTTTTCGTAGATATTCCATTTCTACATTGTAATATGAGTAATAAGATTACTTGCAATATGCAAGGTATTCTGTAACATTTAACAACTATGGCTTTATGTTTAATGAATGTCAAAATTTATGCATATCATCATAGGGGAATTACCCTTTTAAACGCAGTGCACCAAGTTCCGTTTTAAGCCTTTAACTTTTAACTCGGTATCACTCGCGTCAAAAAAACGAACGAAAGTTCTCGCTCAGCGTATCTCATACTCAAGAATGTTACATTCTGTTTTTACTATAAAATCTGTATACAAAGGTGAAGAAGGAAGAAAAGCAGGAAATACAACATTATTATTACACTTTTCACGCGTAAATTTAGTTTTTTTTTTTGTTCTTTGATTAACGGCGTTCAGTATTTTGTTTTTATACTCCTTTAGTTATCGTCACGTGTAAGTGCGATGTTTTTCACTGTGGGTCATAATTTTTTTTAATTTCGTAGAAGCACTGATTCCTGGTTTCTACATTATTCTGTAAATTGAAATCTAAAACACTTCAGAAATTAGTGTCAGGTTTGACGCTTTCAGGTTTCTGAGGACTTAATAAAATAATTTGCGCATTTATTGTCGCAACATTCAACAACACAAAATAAAATTTGCCATAGGCAAACGATTACATTTTCTAGCCATTGAATATGATGTGGTTATTTTATCACAAGGATGATAATTGCTCCCTCATTTAAACTATCTGGATAGATTTCAGTAGAAGAATCATACTTGCTATTATCCTCTTCATCCTTCGATTCTTCCTCATCATCACCGTAAAGATACTTTCTTCATCCGAAAGTAATTTTGTGCTATATCTATTAAATATGCTGCATTTATTAAATTACTTAGAAATCACATTTCTTCATCCTAACTACAATACTACGCCATAGCAAAAGAAAGATTTAAAGCGTTCTCATGCATTCAGAACTGTAACACCGATTCACGCGCAGGGTATAACATATCGGAAGAGGCTGTATTCAAAAATAAATATTTAGAATTCACCTACAAGCTAAAGCCCCTCAAAGAATATGATCTTAAAGTCAGCTACAAGAGAAACTATCCATTTTGCAAAAAAAAACTTTAGAAGGAGCGTTGAAAAAAGTGAGACGGTGGGTATGACGTACGCTGCGAGAGAAGTGCCGGGTTAATCATTTACAGCCATAATTATAAAAATGATGTATACGGGTAGTTAAGAGCATATAAATTTTTCAATGATACCACGGACAGCTATAATGTAGCAATCTAATTTGGAAAATTGCATACGGTACGTGAAACTAGGTGATAAAAATCATGTAGAATAATGTGAATGTTTTACAGCCAAAATTCATTTCTATGCTATGGCTACAGAAGCATACTGGCATAATACCCAAAGTCTGCGAAGTGGAAGGTATTCATATTGAATCTAAATAAAGACAATTTATCAAAAAAAAAATTTTTTTTTACACATTGCCTTTGTTTTTCTTTTCCATTAGAACAATCTTTTACTTTGAACTATTTGATTTCTAGATGTTTACAAACTTTTGAAAAAGTAATATCTATCTATATCTATCTATCTATCTATCTCTATCTATCTATCTATCATATCTATCTATCTATCTATCTATCTATCTATCTATCTATCTATCTATCTATCTCTTTGTAGTCTCCATTGAGGATCATTAAAGTTACGAATTTTATTATTTACTGCAGTCTCTATTTGTATTAATATTCTACTATTGTTTCATAATATACTTGGCCAAGTGAATACATAAAATTATCGTTTTTTTCCCTTGACATGCATTGTTTTGAAGTTGCTGAGAAAGCAATTGAAAACGCCAGACAGTATTGTCTCCTTTTGATATATACTGTTGCTTAAGTACACAGGAAAGTGAAAGCAATGAAGTCACATTTATGCTCTAATTAAAGCATATAGCTAGCTATATACAATATTCATACATCATACGTCATACTAAATGGATACTAATCGCAGTTATTTTATCTGATTAGTTTTAGGCATTTCCTGTATAGATTGTGATATTGGAACTCTAACTCATGGCTTTACAATTATAAAATAAGATAGCATTTTACTATCAGTAGTATTTGATTAGAACTTACATTCAGAAATAAATAATTTTCGCATCAACAAAATATTTAAATCGATTATCTAATAAAATTTTTAAAATGTTAAAAAAATATCGAAATCAAAATTAAATTTCTCTCAAATACTATAATCATTAGATAGAGCGTTTAGAAGCTATATCTAAATCAGTCACTGTTCAATTTCACATAAGATTCTGGAATAAATACACTTTCCGAAGGTGCGGCTTAATAGTTTGCATTGTACGAAATTGTAGCTCTCTTCCATTACCTTTGAAAATTGAAAGATATTTCATTAGAATAATAAAATACAAGAAAAACTTAGTTAAACAATTATGCATATCTGCAATGGAAATTATTTTAGTCTATACAAGTAAATCAAAATATTTTGAATTACATGTTAACTTGTATACGAAAATTTCATTAATATTATTAGCATTTCAATTCTCAAAAATTATCCGATCTCATTTGTTCTATTTTTTTTTAAAAATAATGTATAACAAATTTAGGATCATCTAATTTTTTCATATTTTAATATTTTTACGACTTATGTTTAACATCCATTTGGGGTTTTCTCTGCACGTATAAAAAAAATTACTTAACTTCGGATTATTGTGGATCAACATCACATACGAGAAATCGTATGCATTCAGATTCATTACTGGTATATTTCCCTTCTTTATTTTTATGATTGAGATCACTGCCACTTTTCCGAAATGAATCTATATTCTCAATTTATTTCTTTTGATCTTGTATGTTTTGAAGAATACGTAGAGAATTTCCCATTTTTTATAAATTTAGAAGTCAGAATTCGAAAAATAAGACTATTTTTTTCAATGATGCAAAATAAATAAATTCAATCTTTATAAGCTATATCAAATATATAAGTACAATGTAAAGCTTCAAAATGGAACGAAGCCAACACATTTGCAAAATATGGGTAAGTGCCATACTTAAGGTATCCAAACACAATAAAATGACCAAATTCGGTCAAAAACATATTTATTTTATTTTATTGAATAGAACTATCTATTGGCTTTATAAAACATAATTGTTTTATTTCTACGTTAGCTAGAGGTCAAGTTATAATCAATTTTATTAAATTAGAAAAACCGGAAATGGGTCTGTAATCTACCAGAAGTGGGCCTTTAAATTGTTCAGAATCTATTATGTTTGAGTCAGATAACTCAAAATATTATTCATATATTTCTATAATACTTTTTGTGAACCTGATATTTATATTATTTTCTAGGGAATTTACTAAATTTCTTACTTATTGTATGAATTTTTTTTGAGTTATGATGTGTTATTTAAATAATAGTCTCATAAATAATGTCCCATTTCTTCTAATATTTACTCTATCAGCTCTAAAATTATTAAAGTTTAATAAAACATTAAAATTTTTGTACATTGTCTAGATAAAATATTTAGTACATTCTCTCTCTCTCTAATTGCTTTTCTAAAATTTCACTTATAATTCTGATTTTTGTAAAGTTTAGAAATTTTTTGTTGTTGTTGTTGCTTATGCCACCTGATCGACAGTAACATCAGATCAAGGTCCACGAAATTCATCGTGGCTAAGGTCTAGAATTTTACGCTTGTCGTTAGCCTAAGCTTTTGAGCACCCGCGAGGGTGACAGTGCGATTTTTCTCGGTACAACACGATAGATGGCGACACCATTCGGATCCACTGATTTAACAAGCATGTTCTCCGTATATACTCGGTGGCCATTTGGTGGCATCGGGCATCGAACCCAGGACTTCTGGTCTGGAGTCCAATGCTCTAACCACTAGGCTACCCACAGCCATAATTTTTTTTAAAAAAATTGTTAGTTAAATATTGGTATATTATTAATATTTTTTATTAGTATTGATTTTTTTTAAAAAAAACATATATAATGTTTAAGTTTGCTATATTTTACAAAAGTACTCCAAACGTGTTCGTTACCTTAAGAATACAGCAGAGTACTGGAAAATTAACAGCATTATAGAAATTTAATTTAAAAAGCTAGATGAATCCTCTACATCACATAGTGAAAGATTGAACAGATGATTTTTTATCAAGGAACTTTAAATTATTTTAAGCACCGTTTTTAAAATCAGTATAAAATACAGCATATATGCAGTCAAGTTTGTTCGGGCGTGCTTGCTGAAAAGTTAACGAATAAGTATAAACACACTTTATTAATAATTACTTGAAAATCAAAATAATTTATACACTTAAAAAAAATTAGCTTAACCTTGCGGCCATGCTACCTATTTCCATTTTATTAGTTTCTTGATTGCCACTGAGATCTATCGTATGACAATGACAAGAATGTTATGCATCCTTCATCTGCTGAGTTATTGATTTTATTCACTCGGAAAATAGGGGAAATTTCGTACATCTTTTTCTTTTTCATGTAAGAAGATTTTGGACAAGTGATTGTGTTTTGACAGATCACTTGGTGTAGCAGTTATAAGGAAAAAGAGATCTTCCGGTGATTTTTTGAACCAAGCACGCTCTAATTGAGACATGAACGTTTTTAATTGAGATCGTTATCGTTCGATTAATAGAATCTTAATCATTTGTTTTTTTATAGAATCTGAATCGTTCTATTGAGCCCTTTTTAGCGCGTTTTTCACGTAGTGGAACAAAAGCGCTATTAGGACGCAAATTTCGTCTTCGTCTTCGTTCCATATTTTGTCGTACCTTTTTCTCAGCCAATTAACAACCAGTTGACCTCGGGTTTTCGACATTTGGTCGCATTTGTACCCTAGATGAGCTGAATCATATTTAAATTTTCCCATAGTTTATAAAAAAAATGTTTTTTTTTTGCTTTTTCATAGTGCTGACACAGATTTGTGTCATTATTTCTTTTCAGATCAATAGTGGTACATTTAGAGGAGTGGTGCAGTACTACTTTCTGTTAGTAAAAATTTCATTAGTTACATTATTGTAAAATACAACATGTGAAAAACAAGCTAAAATTACTTGGCCATGCCAATGATTGATATCTTGTTCAACAGAAATATCGAAAAAGTTTCTGTAAAGGTTAATGGACATAGTGATATGGGAAAATTTAAGAAATTTTCAATATTTAAGTGCACGGCAGTACAAGAGTTACTCTTCTTCCTGTTCTCTCGGGAAAAAATGGCATGTATTACGATTTTTTACTCACAAAATAAACTATATTATTTGAAAAATAACATGATTTGAGAAAACTAAAAATTAAGATTAATCCCTTTGACTAAAAGGAGTGACTTCAAAATCTAAAGTTGCCACGGTTCGCCTTTTTATTTTTAATAACTTTTAAATGACTGGATTTTAAATGTTATACTAACACAATTTAGTATGAGTATATTTAACTGATATATGTTTTACGTATGATAGTTATTACGTACTCAAATGTGTGTTTCTGGTTTGCAAATTCAAATTAAAAAAAAAAAACTGTAGTAACACAAAAAATTTTATTTTCTAAACTGAAAAAGAAATCGAAATTGATTTTTGGTTTTCCTTTTGTTTATTTATTTTTCGTTTTAATATATTTGATTTTTTCCCCTAGGGATTTAGTCATACTATGCAGATTTAGTATTATTTTAAATTTATATATTTGTTAATTATGTTGTGTCGCATGCACTGCTCCTTAAAAGAAGGTAGAAAAAGAA
This sequence comes from Trichonephila clavata, assembly GCA_019973975.1. Classification (NCBI taxonomy): domain Eukaryota; kingdom Metazoa; phylum Arthropoda; class Arachnida; order Araneae; family Nephilidae; genus Trichonephila; species Trichonephila clavata. Next base: position 15,498 of record BMAO01016583.1, read on the forward strand.
GTGCAAAAATATATTTAACTGTTTTTTATTTTCATTTTTAATTAACAATGGTAAAATATTCAATTAGGAAAATTTCCTCTGAGTAAATATGAAACTACAGTTCAGTTTAATTAATACGATTTTATTTAGACTTTAAAATAACGTTTATTTTGCGCCTCTTATTAAAATTTCCTAACTTGACATTAAAGAAATTCAAAAATTTACTTCAATTAGCACCCACACGAGAACAGATTTATTTGGATCAACCCGGGAAATAGAATACGTTTTAATGGAAAAGTATCTGTATATTTTGGGATTGAAATGTTTAGAATCAGATTCTATAATTCCCATTCATTGGAAGATACTTACTATCTAGATACAAGTTTTTTTTAAATTACAGATGGATTTGACGTTGGAAATTACAACTTTTCCTTACTTTGAAATTCCTTTGAAGTGAAATGAAAACTTAATTATTAAAGAAATAAGAAGTGTATTTAATTTGTATATGTGTGTAAATTACAAATTTCTAGCTTGTTGAAAACAATTTATCTTTCATTAATTTGATTTTTTTTAAATACTATTTTAAGTTTTTCCGGATTTTTTTTTTCGTAAATGAGATAAAAAGTTAAACAAATATATTTTAAACAACTTTCTAAAACAACTATTACTTCATCTCGTGCAGAAGTATAATTTGTATTACAGTACAGTATTCATAGTAAAAGGCAGATATATCAAAATCAATACAACTAAATTTATGAAGAGATATAAACTATAGCAATGCAATTAATTTTGAATACGAATGTTTGAACGATAAACCGACACATGGAAGATGATTAACCTGATTAGTTATATCACCGCTAAAGAAGGTTTTTTACTGCAGTATGCTCCTTACAGTATGTACTCATACTTGCAATTAACATTAAAAATATATGACTGATAGTGTCAATGAGTTAATCAAATTAAATGTGATATATTTCCCCAATAAGCACAACAGCAAAGATTACTATCAGAGCTAAAAAGTTCTCAGAATGGCCCCCTACATTCATGCAGGTGTTCGTTGGTGGGGATCTATTTGTATCGGACGGTTGGGAAGGAAAACACACAGCCATCTCGCGCGAATCAATTTCCTGTAATATTGGCGTTGCTTCGTAAATCTTTTCTGACAAGATTAAAGTTTTCATTCGTCGGATTATGTAGTGCACCATATGCACCAATGCAGTCTATTAGATTTGAGACATTTAGATTAAAAATTCAAAAAGAAATGTCTGTTTTTTTTTTAAATGAAAGGAGACGGAGCGACAACCTGAAAAGTACATACTCCTATTTAATAATGATAACACCTACAAGTAAAAACCCAAATGAGCATTTTCTTCTGCAGGACAATTTGTAACAAAAATAAGAATCCAGTTGAACGATGGAGAGCTGGACGAGCGGTGTTTTTTAAAAACTTATTTACAGAAACACAAGAAATGAAGAAATGTTGTTTTAATTTCATTATTTAGTATCTTTATTTGCTTTTTATAATAGACATTTTTTTATTTGTTTCAATAAAATTCAATTAATATTTATCTATTTTTAATTACATTTTCAGTTGGTTTTTGCAATTTCAACTATGCTAATGTGTAAGTATTTTTAATTAATAGTCCAAACCTAATCCCAGGAGCTGGTATCTGAATATATGACACAGGACTGCAAACCCTAGGAGAAAGGATAAAATTTTGTGTGTTGCCGTCATCACTTGACCGTAGAGCAAAATTATGAGCTGCATCACCAACAGTCCTCGTGTTCTATAACACCTTCAGTGCAACGGGCTTGTATAAACGTCCTGCTGACCTTGTGTCTGTAGTGCCCCGGATGTGTATACTCGTCGTTACAAAGGAGGACTTTTTGTATTGCGCTACTCTCTTTAAAACTAGTCCCATGGCTTTGGAATATAATAACATAACATTGATAGTGCTTCTAAAGAATTTACTTGCTTCGGAGAAGGGATGGTAAAGGAACTTGAAAGGGTATATTCCTTGAACAATAAAATTCATAGCTAAGCAATTTTTTTTTCGTTTGAATGGGCTCTTTTCTATTCTTCATTTGCTATCATTTTCGCTTACCGTATGCAATAGGAGCGTTTTAGGTTTTTAGTACGAATGAATTGACTGTAATACTGTTTTATTTGTTCAACCATGTTTCAAGATATATCACAGAACAGATAAAAAAAGTTATAATTTATTTTTTGTTATAGTCTATCTCTAGAGATTAAGTTATTTTTCTTTTCTTTTCATTATTTTATCTTTCTTTTTTTTCTTTTTTTTTTAAAGAGAAAGTAAGCAATTTTTACAGGTGGAAAAGCAGGCGTTTTCTTATCCTTCAATAAACCGCGTAACAATGGCGGCACTGGGGGCTGAACTCAATAGCTTTTCCCCGGCAGCTAAGGGTTTTTAACACTGCGACTTTAATAAACTCTTACTCTCAAAAGCAATAGATAACTTTTGACGACGAACCTTCGCACACGATCAACTTACAAGATCGGCACCTGAGTGGTGCCCTACTTTCCAAACATTCACTCAAAAACACGATGACTTTAAGCTTCGACTATAAATTTAATGAGCATCGACACAGAAGGTTTTCTGAGGCAACAGAAATAGAGCTACTGATGCGATGCGATCTAGACAACACTGACCACAATTTCGTGATCATGACCATGCGGCTACCCCAGCCAAATAAACTTAAGAAATGTGTATGTAATGATTCTTTCATTTCTCGCCTCCGGTGGCTTAGAGGTAGCTTGCCCGTTTCGAAAGCTCGAAGTAGCGGATTTGATCTCGGCAGAAGTCGATAGATTTTCTGGATGCGAAAATCGCAGGCACGTAAGTCATATGATTATGAGGAACGTAAAATATCCCTATTGATTTATCCCATTGATTAATTTGTCCCTACTACTCTAGGCAAAATTAAGTCACGGGAACATTTAGCAGCGGAGAATTTGAATTAAATAAAACTCAAACATGACAATTTGGTAGCTGAAGACACAACTAGATGGCTTTCACTCTTGGAGACTTGGTGTGTCTACAGATGCTTAGTTGCTATATTCAGCCTTTTGGGACAAATGATTCTTTCCTTTGAATTTTTTTTATTTCTGATGGGCTGCAGATTGGTATTCTACCATTGCAAACCTAGTACATTCCCCGATAGCTGGTATCTCTTTTTAGTACAGCACGCTATAAAGGGATACTTATCGCCACATGTAGTTTTGATGCTCAGTTTCCTGTACAGAGAGAGGCACCTTACAATGCTTGTCGGTTCCTGCTTTCCTCTGAATCCCCTTGTCTACCCTCGGACCCGGCTAGGTGAGTGGAGGAAACTGAATAATCAGTAGACATGATTCATTCTAATTATTTTATTGTCACCAAAATATCAAGTAGAAGCAATAATAATCTAATTAAGATAACAGATCAGATAGTAGAGCGTCGAGATGACACTCGTTAGTCTGGGGATAATAATATGGACCCTCAACTGAATCCACGATAACTTAAGTAAGCTCAATATAAACTACATCGCTCACTAATAAGCTAAACTTCTATTTAAATAAGGATCACGATACCTGCACTTTTATGAAGTCGAGTCTTACACTTGAGTCCTTCAAAGCGATCCTCATCCGGATTTAATCACCGTTGATTGATCCTCCCTTAGAAATCTTCAATTGATAAACTCCGATTGCACTAATCGTTTCGCGATCCTTCACTCTCCAACTAACCAACTAACTCTTAAAACTCGCGAATACAGAATTTATATAATCTACTTAATTTGCTTAATCACGCTTTTTTCACTCGGTGAAAGTTGGTTGAATTGAATATTTTCCTTAAAGAGTCTTGAAGGGGTTAGTAGAGCCGCGCATAGATCCGTCACCACCTGAGATCTGATGATGTAGACCTGTACTTATATTAAATTTTGCTGAGAGCATTCAAGCCAAACAGACACTTTAGGGATCTTTTATTTGCCGTACACATCATGGCTGCTGTCGATTTTCTGCATCATGAAAATCCACTGACTTGGGCCGGGTCGAACCCGCAACCTCGGATGCCGAAGGCTACAGACAAACCAACCACGCCACCTAGCTGGCTCGTTTGAAAATATATGTTTATATGGAGAAACTCTAAACGCGAGGGTACTTCTAAAATATTTATTACAATCTTTTGTACCTTTCTGTTACGTTTCGTACCTCAACAATGTGTCATAATTTACTTTTTGTAACAATTGTCAAATTACACTCTACTTGGGCAAAAATGAAAAAAAATTGAGCTTATTCAATTTCCATATTTCGGGAAGGAAACAAAAAATCTTTTCTGACTTACTGCACAAATTATATGCAATGCTCTTTCAGTTAAATATATGTTCCCGAACATTATTTACATACCTCCAGTTCTCTTTCGTCAAGCATTTCTTATCACTACAAGTATTTCCGATGGAAGAAAAGAAAATTGATGCAGAGAGAAGTGGAATAATATGCATAGAAGTAAGTTTATTTATAATTTAGGTATTGGAATTGATTTGGCCAAAAGGAGAGATGCAGATATGGATGGTAAGGCATAATATAATTCAATCTTGTCACCCGAGACTCAAATATTATGATAACTTTTGATCAACAAAGAAACAATTACTTGGTTAAAATCGGCTTAAGTAATGAAATTCTTAGATTTACTTCGATTGTATTTATTTTTTGAAATAAATATGATTTGCTTTTTTTTCTGTTATTCATACTGAAAATTTGCGTTGCAATTCCATTGAAACTGTTAGATAGGATACCTAATAATTCAGTCACATCAGTTAATTTAACGAAATATTTTTATACTTCAAATAAGAATTTGCCGCCATGCTTTAAGGGCAAAATATTAATTATGGAATATATTCCAAAATAGTCTTTGTTTTTACAGAAGTAATTCATTCGTATATATATTTACAGATAACATTATGCAAATAAAGTCTGTTTCTAATTTAATGTTCTATATTGCTTCAAGTTACATTACGGGAGATTTTGTTTTTTATAGTTTCTTAACTTGTCTCATCACAGCTTAGTATTTATACAATACAATCTCAGATTGAGGTGATTTTTTTTATTGAGAATATTTAGAAACCCCGCGCACCACACAATATATAACACGGGGGCTTACAACACAAATGAAAGATAGAAGGATTGCAAAGCAAACATCCATGCCTTCTCCAAGTCGCCGCAGTCAGCGTTACTAACCAATACTACGGATGGTCAGCATTCAGTTGCTTTGAAATGTTTATACTGAATTTTATACCTAATAAATAATGAGAAAAATTAATTTGATGAGAAAGAATATATATATATATATATATATATATATATATATATACAGGGTGTCCAGCCTTAATGTGACCCAATAGCTAATTCCCGAACCGTTCGGTTTAGATATGCACTTCCAATTTAAAAAAATGTTTTAAAAAAGGTAAGGAATGTTTTACGTGATTTTTGAACCAAAATACCAATTTAGAAAACAATTTAAAAAATTAACTTTTTATACGGTCCCCAGGTCCTATCACTTATATTCAGAAAAAGATGCAGTACACAAAAACAAAGTAAACACACAAAGTTTCATTTTATTACGATAAAAACTGGCCGAGTTATACCTACATAAATTTGAAGCATCCGAGTTGCTCAGAAAAGGGGTCGTATACAAAGTGTGTTTAGAGCACAGTAATTCACTATCTACAGAAAAAGAAGAAAAAAATATCATAGAAAAATTAAAACATCGTAGTGAACATTATAGATTGGTAATTTGTATTGCGGTATGGCAAAAAATAAAAATTAAATTAAAGAAATACAACTTGTACTGAAAAGATTAAAAAAACACATTGTTTTAACAAATAGCAGCAAAATAATACAGGATTTTCCGTTCAAATTATAGCATAATGTGGAAGGATGCGTGTGAATCAGGGGTTTTATTATATCAGAATGACCAAATTAACTTAAATAATGGTGAAGGCACGAGACAGGGAATACGTCTATTGCAACTCCCAGTTTTATACAAGCGCTGAACAGCACGGGTAATTGTGCAATAAGATGGATGTCTTCGAGTGGGAAATTTAATGCCATAAAGTTTTGCCGCCTCTCTCTTATTTCGATTACATTGTCCATAAAGCAGTACTATTTCGCAGTTTCTTCATTTGTATACATCTCGTTCTCCCTTACTGTAATTCATAATATTAGAATACGACTGTGTGCAATTGCAAGCGACTACACAACAGATTTTTAACGTTCGGCATGATCAAGCAAAAACGCAGCAAATCATACTGAAGCCGTAGCATATAAGACTATTTTTTGGAACTCCTATTGAAATGTTTTCTTCGTCTCAAATATTTTATTTTTTCTACGTTTTACACATACACAGAATAAATTTTATTCCATAAGTACTAAATTATTGTATTATTAACGTATGCTTTCAAATTTAAAAACGATTTACATAAGAGTGACGTGCAAGAGCGAAAGTTTCCTTCAGAGTTCCAACTAATTTCACTTTGGAGACGGCCCCTTACTAGCTTCTTGAAAATAGCCTGGAAAATGCAAAGTTCCATAAATGGGCCAGTTTTTATCGTAATAAAATGAAACTTTTTGTGTTTACTTTGTTTTTGTCTACTGCATCTTTTTCTAAATATGTGATAGGACCTGGGAACCGTATAAAAAAATTATTTTTTAAAATTTTTTAAATGGGTTTTTTGGCTTGAAAAGCACGTAAAAACGTTCCTTATTTGTTTTAAAACATTTTTCAAATTGGAAGTGCATATCTAAACCGAACGGTTCGGAAATTAGCTATTGGGTCCCATTAAGGATGGACACTCTGTATATAATTAATGTTTTTAGAATAAAAAATACATGCCACGGTAGTAAAAACGTGTAGCTAATCATTTTTTTTATTGCAATTTTATCTCTCTCAGCAGAAGTTTTCATTAAATATAGCGCGTATATTACTTAAACAAAAGAAAGTCTATGCCTAAAAAAATATGTTACTTCATTTATTATACTTCCCGATGTTAAATTTGATTACAAGGGAGTCCATAGTAGAACAGTGATAAAAGGTATATCTATTTCTGTTTGATTTTCGTTAGTGAAATCTAATGTGTTATTAAACTGTTATTTAATAGGACAGCAATGAGAAAATTTATTACAAAATAGTTAAGTTTTTTTTTTATATAATCTTATTGATAGTGCAGATGAAAAGAAAAGAAAACTTTCGAAGTAAGATAGATTCAATTTCAGTTTCCATCCATAAACGTCGAAGCTAAGAAATAAAAATAAAAGTTAAATAATAAAATTAGATTTTTTCATTGTTTTAATATTTTTTAGTTCTCTTTATGAATTTCAATAATTATTAAACACGATTGTTTCATACAGTTTCATTCGAATATTAACACGTATATGTTTCTAATAAGTGAAGGGTTTTGCAAAGTTTTTTAAAGGATAATAATAATAAAAGAATTATATTTTTTTTCATAAGAAATAAGCATTCAAAAAAATTTTTGCATATTTGAATTGTTCACATACAGAACGTAAAATAATATATTTACCTAATAAAATAATGCAAAAAAGTCAAAATGAATTTCCCTTAGACTTTAAATTTGCTGCAAAATGTGTATGTTAAAAATTATTATATATCTCACACCAATATATTTTTTTTTTTCATACATAATTTTTAACTCTATATACCAATAGCAACACACATTGTATACAGTTCTAGTTATAAACAATGGGATATTTTTTTTTGAAATCATTCCCTTATCTTTAAACTTTATAATTAAATACACACTATCTTGCCCGTCTATTTCAAACCGCATGTTATTCAAACGGTATCGGACATATTCATGTGACATATATTGCCTGCTGTAATTGAAAATTTAACCAACGCATTTCACTACTGCTAATTCGTAATTATTTGATCATTAAAACTTCGAAACTATTTCAATTAAGCTCATAAATTCACACAATTTCAAAGCAGCATTTGCAGTTTCAGAACTCCCACAACACTATAAGCCTTGACTAACTATTGCCTTCCTTAACAACATGAATGTCGTATCCACCCATGTGAATATTTTCCTACCATTCAACTGATTGTAATTAGCTGTAAGCTAATAAGAAAACTATAAATCAATCTCAAAATCGTGCTGAAACATTTATTTAGACCTAGTAAAATGGTTCGAGTTCAGCAATCCAAATCTTATAATTCCCTTTCAATAAAATTTCCATTCAAAAGGATTAAAATTCTCTCAATCCACACATTTACACTAAACTCATGATTGTTTTATATTACTCCAAACACACATAGGAAATCAGACGGATTTTTTAAATACTCAAATACATTTCACAAGGTATATTTAACAGTTTAATCATTATAAAAAGAGAATGTGATCATTTCTTTTTATACTAATTTAAATTAAATATATAAAAAAAATCCATTTAAATTTCACATCAAATTAGTTACCGTATATTCCAACGTATTAAACGCCCTTTTAACCCAAAAAAAGACATTGAAATTTATTAGCAAACGTCATACGCCGAATATAAAAATAATTGCTTCAAAATAAATGAAAGATTAAAAGTACATTTCTATATGCTTCTTTTAATACTGCATATTTAAAATAAATTAAACACTTTATAAACATTCACATTATTGGATGATAAAAAAATCATATCTGTTTCTCTCTGTTTCATATCTCTCTGTTTCATATCTCACCATCACTTGTTACTCTATTCCATAATTAAACAATTTCCTTCCGTTCTAGATAGTTCCATATACCTCATTTTTTAAAATGGCTTTTTAATTATATCAGATAAAATATTTTTCCATGATTTTATTATCCTTTCAAACACTATCTGTAGACTTCAAAAGATAAGAACAATGTACATTTAAAGTTTTTTCGCAAAAACAATGCGTGAATCACATCAAACGTACCTAAAACTCAAAAAATGCAGTTTTTAAAGTATACGTAGTACGGTCCAAATATTCGAGGACCACAGCCCTCGTTTCTGAAGAAAGCAAGGATCTAAAGTTAAACCGTTTGAAATGAATTCTCCCTCCCCTCCCCTACCTAGTCAGGTTGGTTAAGTAAATGCCATGTGATAGAACCGCACGTGCAACTGTTATCTTCCAAAGATAATTAGATTTATTCCGATATCCAAGAAAGATGGTTTTTCTTGAACAACGTTGAACATTTAATTCTCTCAACACTTAGGTAAAACAACAATGTAGAGTTTCCACATGCTAAGTAAGGTGTATGTAAGTAAGGAATCTACTATGGCGAAATCCAATGCTTACGAAAGGCATAGGGCTTTTAAAGAGGGCCGAGAATCCATCGAATGCAGTAAAAACGTTGGAAGACCTTCGACTTCACGGAACGTGGAAAATGTTGCGTCGATGTCTGAGTGTTTTCAGAAATATCATCGTCAAACACTAGAATAAATGGTTGAGGATACCCACTTCTCGAAGACGTCGTTTGTGGGAATCCATTCGTCGTAAATGGCTTCAGTTCTGACATAGTGATGACTGGTATTTTCTGCATGACAACGTACCAGCACATTTATTCCAATTGGTGAAAGTGTTCCTAGCCAAAATTCACACTAACGTGCTTCCACATCATCTCTATTCACCAGACATATGTTTGTTCCCATCAATAATAAAATATTTACAGGGACGTCGTTTTGTGTCATCAGATGAAGTGAAAGTAGCATTGCAGGATGCTTTACAGGAGGGTGCGTTAAATGTCTTCTAGTTGTGCTTCCAGAAGTTATACGAACGCTGGCAAAAGTGTATCGTTGACCTAAAGGATTACTTAGAAGGTGAATACGCTTTGGTGCTGTGTAAAGTTTTCTCCTTTTTATCCCCGAACTTTTGGACCATACTACGTATCACCGTGCGCGTTAGAAACCCGACAGCGTAATACGCCGGAATGTACAGTAATTAAAATAAATTACATTATGTACTTTGAGATATGTATTCTTAACATAATTTCTACAATTGTCTCTTTGGAAAATTTAAATTATTGAGAGAGAAATTTGTTACTAATCAGTAAGGAAGAAAAGTGCTTTTTTTATTTTTATTCATTTAAATTATTAAGAAATTCATCAATTTAATCAGACAGTGATTCTTAAATTGTGATTTGCGAATTCCTTGATGTCCACAGAGCCTTTCTAGAGAATTAGCGGTGTCTCTCATGTATCGTTGAATTTTCCCTCGTTTACAGGCTCTGAAAATCCTCGTGGAGAAATTCAAAGATGTTCCATCCCGCACTAAATTACTAAATAGTCTTCATTGAAGAAACTCTTCTAGAACTTGTATTTTGATCAATAATATTTAGTCGGGGAGAGATGTTCAAAATCTTGGGGCTCCGCAATTTCTCCCTGATACATAAAGGGGGCCCCGCGGCTATCGAAAGTTTAAGAACCGCTGTCCTAATAGATCATTAACAATTTTGAAAATCTTTAGCCTTTGGTATTTTTTAAATAATCTAAACATCTAATGTTTCAAAAATTTTTACACCATAATAAATTAACTGTGATAAATTAATTATTAATTAAATTAATGATGTGTTTAGTTCAAAAGGAAACTAGAATTACTCATTAGATATATATTTCCCGTGGCGTGTTAAGCGGATAGTCTTTAAAATTATAAATTAATGCTCAGTTTATAGGTACGCTTTCCCACATTTCAAACTGTACATTAAATTTTAGAAGTTTTTTTGGATAACTGGAAGGTATTGCGAGAAATATTGATGCAAAATTAAAACACTTAAAAATGTAGATATATAGCAATTTAGTTTATTCCTCTTTTAAGCGTGCTAATGATGTATTAGTTTTATAATCATATTCATTTTTGAGTTGTTTTGAGCAGTATTCTAATATTCATTTGCGCATTATTTTCAATGGATTGTTACAAATATCTGTTATAAATACAGAGATAAAAATGTATGTCATTAAATGTTTCAAGAGCTATGAAATCAAATTTTAAACCTCGAGAACTTAGATATATTTTAGAACCTTTAACTTATTTTTAAATTTAGGCTATTTTCAATAAAAATACATACATAAATAGTACCGTACTGAAAAAAAAGAATTAATTATAATCGTTAATTTATGTATTAACATCCAAACTAAACTCTTCTGAGCTTTTGTCGGTGATAAGTTTGGTTTCACTGCAATAACAAGTAACCTTGAATTTTTGTGATCCTTTTTATATATTTTTTATTTTGTTAACCGTATTTATATGTAATTTTCATGTAAATTCCACAAGCCTAATGAAAGAATAATAGTAAATTGTTCTAAAATTAATAAAGAAAAATGAAATACCAGATATATTCCCAGCATATTTTTCAAAAAAAAGTTCTTATTACTCTGAATTTCTTAAGTATTTCTGAATTATTATGCACTCAGAGAAACAATTTCTTCCGGTAAAATAGAATTTATCTTTCATTTGCTTATTCACTTTAATAAAGCTCTTGCGAAACCTGAATTAATAGTGTAATTCCTCATTGCGATCTTATGGAATTTTAAGAACAAATTCAAATACAAGCACTCGAGGTTTATTGAATATTTGTTTATTATCATTGCACTTTGAAACTTGCACTTTGCGGAAATGGATCCCGCAATTTTGGAATTAAATTGTTTTTAATAGGAAAATGGAATCTCATTTTGTTGGTATAAATAAATAAATCATGAAGATTATAATAAGAATGATCTAGTTTGAGTTCCGCCCTTTCATTCCTTCAAAGGGGCTTATTTTCAACGAAATAATTAGATAATTGTGACAGCAAATTATCATTGTAAAATTCGAATAATGGAAAACATTAAATTTACGAAACAAACTGAAATTCTTTTTAGGCGAAACTGATAGTCAGAGAAAATGTTAAAGATTAGAAAAAAGATTATGTTGTCAATAAGTAAAGTGGAAAATATTTTCATCTTCGACTGAGCAGAGTATAAAAAAAAAATATTGATATCTACTGGATACTTTTATGTTACTGCGGTATCCGATTACCGATGGTTGCTCTCGGCGGCGTCATATCGTAGATTGAAATCCTAGTTCCACACTGATGATTGTCGGGTAGAACAGTGGTACCCAATCTCCGGTCCGTGGACCGATATCGGGCAGCCCAACGAACACATTTTTTTTATTTTGCTTACTGTGATGTATTTATCACGAGTTTGTGCGACTTTCCATCGATGAGAGGTTAATCGGAGGTGGCTAGACGCCACTTAAAGCCATACCAATGCTGCACATGAGCAAAATATTGAGATATCGGGGTACATTTAGGCAACATCTAGAGCTGAGAAATTGCACTACGTTTGAGATAATTCTGCCGATGATCTGATGGTCACGGTAGCCTAGTAGTCGAGGATACAGATTCATGGCTAGCACGTCATGGGTTCGGGACTGGTGCCTATAAAACCCCGCTGTGCAGAGATGCTGATGTATGTTAAATCTGTCAGGGCTCAAACATTCGCTCACACACTCTTCTGTTGTTCTGGTTTAAATTCAAGGCGGAATTCCTTAAGATTGCCACCACAGCACTTAAATCCGATTGCTCTTTTCGACTACATATCTGTACAAAGCGGGATTTTCTGTAGTGATAGCAACCGAATAAACTGGTTATAAGCAAAACATTTCGGCTGTCATTGTCCCTTATTATTCTCAAATGGTGCCTTCTCGTTGAAAAAAATCAAGTTCAAGGTTCATTAGTTTAACATTTTAGTGAGTCAAATATTTAAATCACTTTATAGCCAATTTGATGTAACTCTATTTTATTTTTAAGCATGTTCAAATACAAATGAAATAGAATTAATCATTAAGCTAAAACAATCTAAAATATAAACAATCAACGTCTCCACCCAGCGGGCTGCGGAAAAAATTATGCAACGTTGACCTGTCCGTGGGGATAAAAAGATTTAGAAACGTTGGAGTAGAACAATTGATGTACGTTAAATTCTGTCGAGACTCATCTTCAAACTTGGTTGTAAATTTATAGTGGGGCGTTAAATCTAATGTCGTCCTTCATTTTTTGATCGATGTTAAAATAATAGATGTTACGTTCCCATTAGTCCTCGTAATGTATGTTGATAATATACAATCATTCGACATTCCGAAATATTTTATGTGATTAAATAGGTGTTATTAATCCATTCATTGGCAGGTAAATTTAGAGCGTCTTGCCCTGTGTACCAAGGTTTTATTTTAAAGAAAACGTAAAATGTTTTACAAAACATATTAGCACAAGGTTATTGATGTAATATTGTTACAAACATTTACAGTAATTTTTATTAAAAATAAAACACTGCTAGATAACTTCTTGCCTGGAGTTACAAAATAAGATGCTGTGGTGAGTACCACTTACAAGTTATCTCTCAAAAATTTTTTTTTTTCAATAAAAAGTTCATATACAAATATTTTCTCTTCGTTTTCTTTGATTTTACAAGCTCGTCACTTGATTTCATCTAGCGATAGTCAGATTTGTGATGTTATGTTACATTTTCATACAGACGTATAATGCTCCTTCCAGGGAAAAACATATAATGCAATGGTAGTTACAAAGAGTTGTGAAATTATAAAAATGAACTAATAATAAATAATTCGCAGAACACAAGAAAACCATCCCTTGGTACAAGAAAACTGCTCTACTCTACTTCGAAATCTTCCTGCAGAATGCATACAAGTTCTATAACCAAGGAAATTGAGAAAATAGAAAGATGAGAATGCGTCAGTTAAGGGAATCAGATATTATGCAGTTATTTGATGGCGATGACAGCAATGCAGGAGAAAGCAGCAATTATTATACAAATACAACTCATTTTCATTACTTAGAACATATTCATCTCATAGGAAAGAAAGGATGCCTACAACGCCGTGTCGAAAGTGTACAAAGAAAAAAATAAAATAAAATAAAATAAAACAAAAGGAGACTCGGGATTTTTTCCCAATAATATCCCAACAACTCAGCACTTAACTTTGATCCTTGCTTTAAAACTCATCATACACAGAAACACCATTAAAAGTATTTTTTTTTAGATTTTAGAATACATTCAATATAAAAAATAATTATTATGTTATAATATTATGCATAAAATTCTTTATAATTTCAATAATAAAAATTAATAACTAATATGTGTTTGTCCTATATAAATTTTTCATTCATTCTTTCTAATAATTACTAACTTCCTAAATGGAGTAAGTAATCAATTTAAAATTTCAGCCCAAACTACGAGATATCTCGTAGCCGGCAGTTTTATTACATAAGATTACTACGAGATATCTTCTAGGTGGCAGCGAACGGGTTAAAGTTGACCTATAAAGCAATTACAGGGCTATTTCCCAAGGGATTCCGTAATTCGAACCCGAGTCAAGTGATGAGGACGACATTTCCCTCTCTGAAATTCAACACCACTCCAGCAGGAGGACGGGCCTTGACAAATTAACGTGCATCTGCCCCTGTACACGGTGGGTTTTCAGCAGCATCAGGATCAAACTGCTGACATACTGGCAGCCAGTCCAGGTCCATGATCAACAGACTAGCTCGGTCCTAATCATCGCTTAGATAAACTGTCTACGTTAAATCTGCAAAGACTTATCCTCAAGTTGGTGTAGAAATTTAAAGAGTGGGGTCTCACTATTTTGTCATCTTTGTCGCTTGATCGAGGTTTAAGATCAGGTTGTACGTCCCCAGTAGTTCTTGTTTAGTTTCCCAATGGAGTGTTAATAAACAATCAACTGGCACTCGCCAATATTCGTTATATATTCACCATAGAAAAGACAAATTCAGGGATGCCTTAAGACTCTTTGAGGCCCTGGGCCTAGAGAAATTTTAAGATCTTTTGAGGTCCCGGGCCCCTATGAAAAAGTAGGTCCTACCTGGGAACCTTTAAGACGCTATATATCATGCATTGTTCAAACGGTAATTTCAAACAAATAAATGTGCAAAGTTCACAATCTCAAAAACCTAGGCACAAACCGGCTCGATCGATGGCCGTATTTTGACTAAATAAGTTGAAGGACTGTTTATGGTATTAGGCCTAGGAATGGACAACGGTCATCACAAATGATAGTCTTATCACTTGACATGAAGTTTGAAATTCCCTTTTTTTCGGAGAGTATGTTCGGGAACATTATTTGACCACTTAAATTATCCGGATCGTAATCTTAAGAAAATATCGAGAACGAAATGAGGCCTCCACCAAGAGCGAGGCCCTAGACATAGTATTCATTCAAGGATTGATAAGTTACTAATGAATCTCCACTAGGCAACAAAAGAGTATGAAACACTATGGTTAAGGCTGTCTTCGATCAGTGTTAAGGAATAGGACTCAAATTTGGAATATTTTTCAGATAAAGAGGAACTGAAACATTAATGTTATATTCTGGTTTCACTATCGTATATAGATAAACATCTATTTTATCATAACATTCAATTTAAGATAAGTTGATCCATTTTTGTTGTTATAAAAAGTGTTTCGCATTTTTCCTTCTATACCGCATTGTTAAATGAGTCAGTACTTTACATGTTAAAAAGAAAAAGTAATTTTATTTATGTAATATTTTGAAATTAAAAAAAAAAACAATATTATCAACAAATGTATGAACTACAATGAAGCATTTTTCATCAAAATTGAGACTATTATATGTCTAAAAATGTGCTCCGCGTTTTGTTCAGATTCTCGTATATGTGGCTAAAACTGCCTTAAAAGAATGAACATATCCTCGTAGCACACCATGAACTAATTGCGGGATCGTAACGAGACTTGGCATGAAGTTACATGTCGGAGAGATATGTAAATGATTAGAAATGCAGCGTGATTGCGCATTACGTATAGCTGGTATAGGGTGTTTAGCGTCATGCTCCGTGGAGTATAAAACAGGTAACCAAAGCTTGTTAGAGTGTGCTTAATCTTTTACAAAGGAAGTGCTGAGATAAACATGCCATTACGTGGCTTTCGAAAATAATATGAGCAGCTGTTGCAGTTTGAGAGGGGGAGAATCATCGGCATGATGGAAGCTGGGTGAGTAGCTCGTCAATTAGGCCACTCTGATTGTGTTGTGAGAATGTGTTCGGACCAGTGGATCCGAGAGATGTCATTTACACGAAGACCAGGCTCAGGACGCCCTTGGCAGACTCGTCGTCAAGAAGACCGCCACATAGTAGGAAATGCACGAGTACAGCCAACTGCTTCATCAACCGCCATCCAGGCACATGCAGTACCTTCACTAGGGGCCCCTGTGCCTTCTCGAATCATACAAAGGCGCCTGGTTGAAGAACATTTGGGAGGGCGGTGCCCATTACATGTGCTGCCCTGGATGCCCACCCATCGACGCCTCCGTTTTTAGTGGTGCCGCGCACAAGGAAACTGGACTGCAGCGGAATGGAACCAGGTCGTCTTTAGCGATGAATCCAGATTCAATCTCAGCAGTGATGACAATCGTGTTCGTGTGAAGAAGCAGGATTGAGGCGGTGAACGCCTCAATCTTGCCTTTGCTTTACAGTGACACACCGCTCCCACAGCTGGTGTGATGGTATAGGGTGCCATTGCTTACAGCACACGGCCACCCCTAGTATTGATCCGAGGCATCATGACAGCCCAGCGGTATGTCCATGACATCTTAAAACCACATGTGTTGTCACTCATGCAACGGCTCCCAGGAGCCATTTTTCAACAAGATAATGCTCGGCCTCACACGGAAAGGGTGCCACAAGACTGTCTCCGCACTATTACTACCCTTCTTTGACCTGCCCGATCCCCTGATTTGTCTCCAATCGAGCATATCTGGGATCATTTGGGACGTT
This sequence comes from Trichonephila clavata, assembly GCA_019973975.1. Classification (NCBI taxonomy): domain Eukaryota; kingdom Metazoa; phylum Arthropoda; class Arachnida; order Araneae; family Nephilidae; genus Trichonephila; species Trichonephila clavata. Next base: position 32,310 of record BMAO01016583.1, read on the forward strand.
GAGTTGGGCCTCTCACGAGTTTGAGCGAACTATACGCAAGGTTACAGCAAATATGAAACAAAATGTCTCAAGTATCATACTAAACTTGTATGGCTCAATGCCCGATCGTATCGGATCGTGCATTCACGCTAGAGCGGGGTTCAACAGGGAAAGAAATCCTCCGTTCTCTTGCCTTTTTTTCGAAATAAGTGATTCTTTTTCTTTGGTTTTCTAATTATTTACTTATATCAAAGTATTCATTACGTATGTAAATTTCGTTTCATTTTGACGACTTCTTGGTGCACTAATTTTTTTCCCCATGAGTGTATATGCCTAAGCAAGAAATAGCTTTGCCTGGATGATTTCTTACATATTTATTGTGTTAAGAAAAAAATCAATATATTTTAACTCTTCCTAGTCTAGTTTGTCTAAAATTTTCTGTTCCAGAATTATTGAGGCATTTTTATTCAGGTATAGATTTATTTTACATAAATAAAGAAAAATATTTGGTACTTAATTTCATAGTAATACATTACTTATGTAATAACTTTTATTTTCAACAACTCTTAGTGTCTTATCCTAAATTAAACATTTAAATTCAAATAAAAAGCAAATAACTCTACAAAAATAGTCTCAGTTACTAACATTGAAAGAAAGATTAAGCGAAATCTAAAATGAGCACGAGACATTTTTCACCTAAATTAGATATATTTTAATTTGCTTAGAACTCTGTGCATGAAACTAAAAAGGAAAAAAAGTAAAGGATGTTTAAGAGTTAGACAAATAAAAAATAGATAAATGTGATATCGCTTTCTTAAGCAGATGATCATTTCCTTTTGTGGAAATGAGAGGGTAAAAGATTATTTTATTTTCTCAAGCTTATTAAATTTATCTAAATACTTTTCATGATTCTTACTAAATATAATTATTATCAGATAGCACAATTTATTACACAAATAGGTCCCTGAAACGATTTAAGTACTAATATAAGCTCAAGACATAAAATCTGAATTTAATTGAATTCTGTCTCAGCATTATAGTGAGCTCATTAAAGGAGAGAAAAACCATTACATTTTGCATTTAGATTTTATGAAAATATTCTTTTTTTTTTGCAAACATAAGCACAAAGTAATATATTTTCTTAGTTAGAGATCAATAAAATATTTAATAATGTAATTAAGACGAATTCTACTTCATCTTTTATTAATTTTCAAAATCTATATTTCTACATTTTAACAAAAATTGATTTATATACGTTTAGTTCAGTTAACGTCCACAAAACTATTCAATACATATATATTAAATTAAAGGGACATGGTGTGATTTACTCAAAATTTTTTAATTGAAATATATTTTAAAAATTTTTTTTTTTTTTGGTTTCCTTTTATGTGTGTATACGAGGGCTGTTCAAAAAGTATCGAGACTGAATTTATTATGCAAACACATACATACATAAACACGTTTTGAGTCAATCTCCTTCGAAATATGCTCCATTGGCAGTAACACACTTGGCCAACGATGTTTCCAGTCCTCGAAACATTTCTGGAACTTAGACTTTGGGATGGCCTGAAGCTGCTGTGTCGAATTCTGTTTTGTGGTTTCAATGTCCTGAAACCGGTGTCCTTTTAAGGTGTTCTTGATCTTGGGAAAGAGGAAAAATCAGCACCACAGCCTTCACTTGTGCAATCTTGTCCTCATTGCGAGAGGTGGATGGGCGTCCAGAATGGGGATCACTGTTCACTGATTGACGACCCTCCGTGAATCGCCGGAACCACTCGAAAACCCGAGCACGACTCATTGCCTCATCTCCAAATGTTGTTTTCATCATCTCGTAGGTTTTGGTGCCCATTTTACGGAGCTTAAAGCAAAACTTGATACAGATTCGCTAATCCGTGTTTTCACACATTTTCTTTTTTCGACGAACGCACGCAAACACTCCACGTGAAAGAAGTCAGTGTGACTGAACGGCGCGCTGTACAGACCTGCCGAATTTTGTGAGACAAGGTGAAATATGCGCGTGCATGAGGCGCACAGTCCCTCCGCTGGGGGATTTCTCGAATAAATAGAATAAATTCAGTATCGATACTTTCTGAACAGCCTTCGTATTACGTAAAACAGATTTTGAGCTCACAATTTCATAAAAAGCTAACCATTAAATTTTTTTAAAGAAAAACTTAAAATTCGTGAAGTGATTTTAAAATGCTACTCCTCCAAAACAATTATTTTTAGTGATATGTCATGACTAGGATCATCAGAAACAGCATTGGTCACGTGTTCAGGCTTATAACTATTCGGCTACTCTGGCCATTGTTCATGTGGAAGTTGTTATGTCGAATTCTGTATTGCTTATGATTTCCCAACACACTTTCTCGTTTATCTGCAAAAGTAATACCCAGATTTGAAAAATATTTCACAAACAAACTATCAAAACGATTCTATTTAATTCTGAAAAGTTTCCCTGCTGTACAAAATTATTATTTTTCAATTTAAATATCTATGTTTATATTAATTTATAATGGACTCGTTAAGACCATAGCACATAGATTTGAACAAACAGCAGTGAAACTAAATTTATAGAGCTGCAATGAGATGTGTAGTTAAAAGAACCTTGATTAGACTATAAACCCATATTTTATACACAAACTGAATATAATTACCGCTTAGTATCTGAGTTCTTAATTTATGTAATGTGGGATTGCAAAAATGAGACAATATCTCAGGTATCTTTTTTTTCCTTATTTGACTGCTTATCAAAAACATTAGTTAAGTTGCCAGTATTAGTTTCCATTTAAATAACCCCCTTTCACAGTATGGAAAAGTTTAGTACTTATTAACCAAGTCCTGGGAAAATTTGTTCAGTTTAGTGACGGATTTTTCTGCCTACCAGGTACGAACTTTAATTTAATTAGAGTTTACAGAAATGGCGGCTTACAAATGGAATGCGTTAGTGGGAACTTTACATTCCAAAACAAACTTTGATCACTCAGAAGCATGAGGACTAATTTCATTAAGAATAATTTTGGCTAACTGGAAATCAAGAATTCCGTGTTATTAGTTATAACTGGAATTACTTCGATTTCCGTTTGTCAAGTAAAACCGAATTCCACAAATCCCTGCTCAAAGTATGTAGATAGGGATTCGTAATCTATGCATTTTAAATTAAATTTGTCGTATAGATTAAGACATAAGCTTAAAAGTTGCATTTTGTTTCTGTCGGCTTTCGATCGTAAATTGTTATAAGAATTATTTTGACGTGAATTGAAATAATATGGATTGATTTTGTAGATGATTAAAATAACAAAGGGAAGAAAATATTACAAATTTACAATGAAGTAATTTTAAGGATACTGACTACTTTCGATTTTCCAAAACTGTGCGAACAGGGATTCTGTAAAAGGTTATGAATGAATAATTATAACCTATTTGGTATTTAGTGTCACTTGAAATAGAATAAGCATACCTACATGTTTAAGAATATTGTTGCTATAAAAAATTACTTAAATGCTTTTTTCCCCCGAAAATGTAGAAAACATGACATATTTACAAAACGTTCTCCTATTATGAAAAATGCTTCAATAGCGATAATATTTTGCCTATATATAGTTAGTACTTCTATGCGGAGCCTCATCCATGACTGAAAAAAATCACATTTTTTTCAGAATCACGATTAATTGAAATAATTTTTGGTATTTTGAGTTTAAATTTATCAACTCTGATGTATGAAGAAATCAATAATCTCAATTTCAGTTATATATTTTAAAAGTTTTAGTTCATTCTCAGTACAGAAGTCTTAGCTATATGTGGAAAATATATTGTTACGAATTTTGTGTGTTTAATGCTTAATTTTATCTTAAATAGTGTTAATAATTAACATCTGGATGTTTAATAATTTAATTTTTCTTTCTGTTGTATTTATATTCTAATAAAAACTCTATTATTCGCAAGCAATGGCATTCATCATTTTGTAAGGGCGTTTTAATGGAAACCGCGAAATATATAGGTGTTAAAGCTAAGTTCACATCATCTGTGGCGAGCAAATTTGGTGATACTCAGGATGATTTTCAAAACAACTGGAAAAGTCTGTAGCCTCATTCCCTATGACAGGGGTGGCCAACCTGCAGCACGCGTGCTGCATTGTGGCAAAGTGGAGTTATAATAGTGGCACGCGAAGACTTACTGAAAATTTTGAAAACATAATAAAAAATGTAATAATTTCTGTACAATTTTATTGAATTACGTTAGTCTCAGATGGAAAACCTCAACATTTATTTTAAACACAATTAATTGAATTTCAACAGAAATTTCCATGTAAAGAATACTCTTTTATTGCTGTGTCTTTTCAAAGGAAGTGCGTTCACGAGAGATTTTGGAATTTGAGGGTTTGCGTTTTAAAATATCTGTTGGAAAACAGCCAGTTGAGAGTTTGTTATTCAAGAAGAATGACTATCCCTGTGTTATCAAGCTTTTTTACAGATATTATGAGATATTTAAATATTTTAAACTTATGATTATAGGGAAAAAAATTGTACTTTTTCCACCGTAATTGGTCATGTCTTTTGTGAACAAACTTTTACCTCTTTTGTCTCTATTTTGAAGAAAAAAAGATTAGCACATTTCTATATTCTTTAGAAAGTATCTACTAGAGTTAATAACGTTTTGAGGTATAATACAATTAAAAATTTAATACTCATTTTGACGAATTCATTCATTGCTTTGTTGGAGGATTTTCAAGATGATAAAGAAAATGTTGTTATTTCCATACATTCTTTTTCAATTTTTCTACAAGATGTTATATGTATAATTTTTGCTCACCTTAAATCAATTGCAATTATTAACCTGCAGTACCATACCAGACTAAAAAGCAAATATATAAGAAGTCATTTCATCTAAAGTAATCTAAATCATATTGAATTTTAGAAATTTGAACCAACAGGCAGTTTTCCAAATTTACACTATTTGGCTGTCAGATATTTTATAGTTTTGGATCAATATATGTTTGTGAACAAGTGTTAATGTTACAAACATAATAAAATCATAATATTGCTCAAAACTAACTGATATACCCTAAGACAACCTAATGTTTTTAGCCTTCAAGAATTAATCTTAATATAGATTATGACTTGATAAAAAAACTACAAATTTAAATGTCAGGTTAAATGTTTAGTAATAAATTAGAATTAAATGTTTAGAGTTATTCTTTTTTTATTTTATACATAAAGAAGTTAATTAAAATAAAGTAAAAAGTTTATTAACAATAAATCCCAAGTATTTATTGTATCATTTTTAAATTGTCACCACTTAGACGCATAACAATATATGCTATTTGCTTAAAAATCCCATAGTCAATAAGTGACACTTCTTTCATCTTTTTAAATCTTTTGGTTTGTTAGAAAAGTTAGAATTAGCACGCTTAATAATTTATTATCACATAATGCACATTTTTACCAAAAAGGTTGGCAACCCCTACCCTATGATGCAAGCAGATATTTTGGGGATGCCCTGGAAGAAGTAGCCGCATAGACTAAAAAGCGGCGCTCGCTGAAACTGAGTCAGTTTTACTTCAGCTGTTGAAGAATTCAACCGCCAAAGAGAGGTTGCTTGAAGATACACCTTAACGTTACGTGCCTATATTTTTAAGCACTCATATAGTTGTGTCTGAGCAATATAGAGGATATGAAAACCTTCTGGAAATTATTGTGCGAATTTTACTGCTTCAACCTGTATTTTAAGTATTTTTTCTGCAATAAATTTCATGGCTGCTAAAAGACCGATAGCACATTAAATCCACGAATCCCGATCTACGCAACAATATTATTACTATACATAAGTGTTTTTCATAAAATTAGAATGTTCCAAAAACATATTATTTTTTCCCTTCATTTTTTTGCCACAACATTGCAGCGAAAAAATTTTTCTGGGGATAATAATTTTAAAACAAATTTATGTGTATATTTTAATTGCTGTGACATTAAACTTTAAAGACATTATCCCTTCACATGTCGTTACATAATTACTGTTCCGAATGTAATAAGATTCGTGTAAGTCAGAGTCCGTTTGTAGTCAAATTATAACTGAGGTAAAGGTCGTAAGTGAATGTTAAAGATAGTATAATTAGAAAATTTAGTCTCATGTATGTGAATAGATAACTATTTAATACATTAATTGAAAATTAAATCCAAATACTCAAGTGTTGGCTTTAAAATAATGATATTGTTTGTTTGTTTTTTCTATGTTTAACATTCGATGATATAGAGCAATCAAGTTGATATGTTGAGTATCTGAAAGTGTGTGAGTATAGATATATATTATTTAATTTGTATTTTCATACAAACAGGAAGCAAAAAAAAAAAAAAAAAAAACAGAATAAAAATGTACAATCCGAATTAAAAATTAAAATATATGCAGTACATGATAATTTTTCCAAATATCTGAAATATGTAATAAACAGAAATTGAATAGAAAACAAAACCAAACAAATATATCACTTTCAAAATTTCTTTTAAAATTTATCTTAGAGTAAATATGTTTCAAATGGATATTTTGCAGTATTTTTTTCTAGTTTGTATTAAAAAATGTTTGTTGCGACAAAAAATAAAATTTCATTATCTCTGCGAGTTCTCGAAATAATCTGAATTCAATTTAATCACGGTACTAATAATCTTACTATTTTTTCTATTCTAATTTTTGGGAAAATTGAAACTTTTCCTGCCCCACACAAAATTGAAATTCAACACCATATTTTTAGCTAATAAAGATGATACTTCTGAGCATAATATATATGTGAAGAGAAGTGAGTAAGAAGGAAAAGGATGAAATCTAATATGTTAACTATTATAATACTTCCTGAAAAATATTTTTTGTATTTATCAGGAAATAGTTTTTAAATTATATTTATTAACTAATCATCATACTAGTTGCTTGAGACCCTATTTCTAATATATATATATATATTATAGTATAATATATATATATATATATATATATATATATATATATTAATATATATTTGCATGTTTATTTTAGTTGGACACTTTAAAATTTAGTCATTGAAAAGGGTGTGTTATATAAATGCGTATGTTATTTAATTTTTTTTCAATTCCTAATGGTCTGTGTCAAAAAGGCAGATTTAAGTTTTTCTTACCAAAAACGTGGGGATAATTTCCAATAACTTATGATAAATAGACATTTTGCTATTGAATTTCCGATAATATTTTCAGTTATATACCAACTCTTTGCTCTAGTACTTAACGGAATAAGAAATTGATTAAAGATTAAAAAAAAATTAAATATTCTACTGTTCACTCTAAATTCTATACCCGGATCGATATTTTAATTGAAATTTCGAATTTAAAAGCTTGAATGGATGTAAAGAGATAAAAGATTTAAATGAGTTTAATGTCTACTGTATATAATAATTGCAGAGGTATTGTGTGATTAAGTATAGATACATTTTCTTGTTCTTTAAAAAAAAGAATGAAATTAACATATATTACTTTTAAATGATGTAATAATGTTTTAGATGCTAAAACATTGCTTCTCCTTTCTTGTCTTCGTTTTCCCTTTTATTTTGCCCTATACATTTAATTTTCTTAATTGTTAATGAATAATTAAAGAAATGTAAATGTCAGATTTACACCAATTTTAAACGTTAGAACTTTGATCTTGAATAAAAATTGGAGATGATATTAGCGGCAACTACGAACTGATAGATGCATTTACTTCTTGGTAAACATATTTATAAATAAGAATAAATTGTAATATATCTATAGATTTACGTAAATAATAATATTTACGATTAACGTGTGAAGCCATTATAAATTTTACATTATTAAAGAACCTTATTGGACAAGAAATCTCCACGCTTCAATTTGTAAAAGTGGTATTCTAATTAACCTACGAAGAAATAATGATCCAGCAACTGATCATACACATTTCTTTTTAAATGTAAAATTATAAATACTGTTCAGAACCAGATTTTCCTTTTAAATCTCTATGCATATAAGTTGGGTGGTGTGCAAAACTTAACAGTGTAAATTTTAAGCAGATAGCCATGGAATATCAGAAAAGGGGTTATTGCTTTCTGTTCAATGAACACGCAATTCAGTAGAAAGATGACGCATATATGCGAATGTTAGGAACAAAGCGTCAGAGGCGAAATGAGTGAACGCTAAACTCGTGTGGTTGGCGCGTGTAAATTAACACTAAAATGGAAGTAAAAATGGAGGCACACTTAAAGGCGTTCGCTGCAAGTGCCAATGAGCTCTTCCGAGAAATATTGGTATAATAAATTATCTGGATGACTTCACATGTGGAAGAGTGATTGGAAAGCTAGAGAAGGAACGTATTTTTACCAGGGTAGCTAGAGAGTCCGGAATCAACCAAATTGCCGTTTTGCGCGCTCAGAAGACCTTCCAAACCACAGATACAGCTTTTAGAAAGGTTGTTGTTGGCTGTCCTAGGAGAATAATTGCAGTGGATGATCGATATATCGCCCGGTAAGTGAAAAGAGCCCGATACTGGTCAGCAAGCATCATCGCTCAGAAACTGTGTACAGCAACAGGGTGAGAAGAGTCTCCGTTTACTGGGGTCAGACACCTTCACAAAGGTGACCTATTCACCTTCCGTCTTGATCGCTGCATCCCTTTGAAAGCTGGCCATCGGCGCAGCCGTTTAGCGTGGTGTAAGGGTCAGACAAACTGAACATCTCATCAATGGAGTTATGTATTCTCTACAAGAGATTCGTTTCAATGCCACAAGTGATTCTCACCGACATTTGATATGGAGAGAAATCACGACACCGTTTCATCCCATCAAAGAAACCGTTAAAGCGGTCCTGATGTTGTTATATGAGGAAGCATTATGCTAAAGTGCTGCTGGCTAGCGGACTGAACTTGACGTTTTCAAACAAACATCTGTAACCAGAGGTCGCTATCGTAAGGAGGTTATTCCACATGTGCGTCTATTCTATTGCACCAAACGTCTTTTTTATGGATGACAATGGGTGGTGTCAAAAAAACCAGACTACTGGATTTCCATCAACTACTGGACAGTGAAAATATCACACGAATGGACTGGACAGCTTTTTTTCCTCATTTAAACTCTATAGAACATGCGTGGAATGCTTTTAAGAGACACCCTATGACATGATTACAGCTTCCGGGAAACACTCAACAGCTGAAGCAGGTGCTGACAGAGGAATGAGCTTTTTTATCTCAAGAACTGTCGGACAGTCTGGTGCTATGAAGAGGTGGGGCGAAGCAACCATTTAAGTAAGGAGAGGGAATATCCTATACAAAGGAACATTTACTTGTTGTTTTTAATTTTAAACCAATTGAATTCAATAATAATAGATTTTGGCTAAAGCTACAATACAATTTTAATTATGAACCTACAAATTATCAAGATTAAGTATTTGATTTTTACATGATTTCATATAAATGATAAGCCCATGGAGTCACTGGTAGTTCTTAACTTAGTATTGTTAAATTAATTATCCAACACTTTGGCTAGTACGATACTTCTTATAAATATATTATATGATTTTAAATGCGAATTTCATTTTTTTAATGTCAGAATGCATTTTGCTTTGCTTCCTCTTAGTAAACATAGTGTTTTATTTTCGACTTTTCAATTCTCGTCCTCCCTTTGGGTTATTACACCCCCTTAGGTGGCACGCCCACAGTTTAGAAACACCGTCTTTTACAGACAATCATATATACCCCATTACTATGAGTTCTATAAAGGTTTTTTTTTTCTTGTCTTGCTTTCAAACGATGTCCATTGTATTTGTTTTTTTCACAACTATCCTTTCGTCATCTTTTAAGTACAAAAGACTGTCTCTCATTTCTGAATTTCAAGATTTTCAGATGATTTATCGGAGAGTTATGGCAAAAAAACTTGTTTAAGCTTTGCATACCAGTATATATATATAATAAAAATTATCTAAATAAAGGATAATCAAAATTTTTACATTTTAAACTTTAAAACTATATAGTTAATCTCTTATTTAATTACTATTATTTTCAATCATATTAAACAAATGGTGCCTAAGCTATACATATCGTAATGTTAACAGTTTTTCAACACAACTCCCACATTTTTCTGTAGTTTTCCGACCCCAGTTTTTAACTTTATGTAATGAAATTTTGGAATAAGGGCATGAATTATTTTTCCTTTTTTTACATCTTTCTTTTTCTTAAAATTTCCATTTACACTTAATAGCGTACTGATTATTTACTCCTGGAAATTTTAGGTCTGCACAATCTTCAAACGTGCTCTGTATTGCTCATTTTTCATTTACTCGTAATATGCAAAAATTCAATGCTAAATATTAAGTTTAGTTCTCTGTAAAACAAATTAACTTACTTCTGTCAGAGACAACTTTAGAAAACTTATCAGTTTATCATTTGGATCAATTGACTTTTTTTCATATTTATGTATTGTTTTCGTTCGTGGTTCTCATTTTCAGAATTTTAGCTTCTTATTTATAACACACAGACACATACACTCAAGAGCCAAAACATTATGACCACTTGTCAATAACGAGTTGGCCCACCTTTGGCTCGTCACACAGCTTCTACCCGCCTTGGTATGGATGCCACAAGTCCTTGGTAGATGGCCTGATACAGATTGTACCAGATGTTTAAGCAACGTCCACGCAAATCTGCGATATTGCGAATTGATGGTCTTTGAACTCTGAGATTCCGTCCCATGACATCCCAAATGTGTTCTATCGGATTGAGATTCGGTGAGTTAGGTGGCCAAGACATCAACTGGAATTCAGCATCATATTCCTGGAACCACTCCAACACAATTCTAGCCTTGTGACACGGGGCGTTGTCCTGTTGGAACATTCCGTTTTCAGCTGGAAAAACAGAGGCCATGTAAGGGTGCAACTGGTCCGCAATGATGTTCAGATACCCTGTAACATACATGGTCTGCTCTACCACAACCACGGGTCCCAGAGACGCCCAAGAAAATATCCCCAAAGTATAATACTACCATCACCGGCCTGTGTATGACCTACTGTACATTGAGGGAGCAACTGTTCCCCTGGAAGACGGCGTATCCTGACACGGCCATCCGTGTGATGAATGACAAACCGTGATTCATCTGACCAGGTAACTCTCTCCCACTGATCCATGGACCAGTCGCGATGTTCCCGGGCCCAGCGCAGGCGCAGTTGGTGATGACTCTTGGTCAGCAAAGGCACACGAGTGGGAGCCCCATATCCAACAGTGCCCGCCGAACAGTGTGCTCCGATACTATGGCCCTGCATTGTATTGGGCTGTCAGCTGAGTCACTGTCTGGCTCCGGTTTTACTTCACCATGCGAGACAGTCTCCGACGACCTTTTTCTTTGATAGCGTGTGGACGTCCAACACCATGTTGTCTATTGCTGGTTTCACCGTCATTCATCCACTTTGTATAAGTACTAACAACTGTAGATCGCGAACAACCCACGAGTAGTGCAGTTTCGGAAATGCTTGTTCCGAGCCTTCGAGCCATTACAATCTGCCCTCTATCAAAGTTGCTTAGATCCGCAGCCTTTCCCATCACACACAGAAGTAAGTGAAAGAATGATTCTTCAGACTCTCCAGCAGCAGTTAAATACCACTTCCATCTGATCTCGTGACTTCCACTTCATCCAGACGAGTTCATTGCAAAATATAGGGTGGTCATAATGTTTTCGCTCTTGAGTGTATATGTATACATACTACATATATAAATATACACATTTATGTACATAATGTGCGTGTGCATGTGTAATATACAAATGCGATGCAAAATAAATTTTATGTATTTAGTATTATGTATGCAATAGGGTAAAAATTAAATTTTCATTTTAAAAATTTAAATACCTATTTTTCTGATTATTAATTTTAAATAAATTTGAATTAAAAGTATCTCAAATAAATATGCTTTAAATAATAATTTTTATAGTTTCAAAGATTCTCATCTTCTTTTTATATAAACATGTTCTTATTCGTAAAAATACCTAAATCGAATTCTTGAAATTTTACTAAGAATGTATGCTGAAATATTCTAAATTTTCTGAGGAAAATGCATTTTTTGGAAAAAAAAGGTTTTTACTCACACTATTCTATCATTACTTAACAATAAACTTAATCTATGGTTTATGATTATTTTTCATAAAAATATAAAGGAATTTTATTAATATTTGCTTCAATAAACTTCTGTAAATCAACCGAAAATTTATTTTTTTAAATCGTGCTTCTATGCACAGCTCTCCCATGCTTAAAATTTCGAATTATATCAAACTTTTTCTGCCAACTATTTGAAAGTACAACTAATTTAATTTGGAGCTAATGTTCTAAAATATTTTTTTTTGTCTAAGCATACTCCAAAGTAGGAATATTTATTAGAATTCCATTGTGCTGTACGATCATTTAGAAGCGGAACTTTGGATCTTAAGATAAAAGAAATACTACTAAAAGCAAATAAAATGGAAAAAAAAGACGCAGCGATCGATTTTCTTTAAAATAACTGTACACTTTAAAAAATCTATTATAGAGTGTTTTTATACATTTGTATATATGGCTGTTTTCTTTTTCTTAGAAGGGAATTCATAATTTAAACTTAACCCTTAAATGCATGACAATTTTGAGTTTTAAAAAATCGTTTTTTACAGAAATGTAGTCATTGGTTACATAAAAAATAAATAAAAAATTCAAGATAACCGTATTAGTGTTTATTTCGAAGGAAGTTGTAAGCAGAGAATTAGCAGCATACACTATTTCCCAAGAATCTGGCATCTATACAACAAAATTTTCAAATGCAACATCAAACTTTGGTAGGTTACCTGACAACAAATGAGAAGCAATTTTTTCAACCAGAAAAATTACTCTTTTACAGGAAACTTGAAACTATAGAAAATATATCTCCAACACTGAACTTTTTTTTCTTCTTACTCACTACATTCCAGCATAAAAAAATATATCTTACCCATACACCAAAAGTAATGTCTTCTTTTGGCCCATACAGGATTTATTGTCTATGGTTATCTGCCGCGTTCAGAAAGGGACATGCTAGTTTTTGAATAAATATAAGTTGAACCTAAATGCAGACTTTTACTAACGATATGGAATGAAGGGTAAAGTTCAAGATCATCCTAGATTTAAAAAAATAAACCGTTGACAATATCTATAAATTTTAATATTTGTTAATTTACGTAATAAAAAATAATAATTAAGTTTTTACAATATATCATTTAAGTGGTAATAGTCTTAAATATTTTCTTACAATGCAAATGTTATAATTATCAGAAAACAACGAAGAAATGAAATAAGTATAAGCATGGATTTTTAAAAGCCAACATCTCTATAAATATTTTATTGATAGGAGTTTTGAAGAGACGTTACCATAGCTTTTTCCCCCAGTAATAACGTATATTTGACTGATATCTAATACTTGACTGATATGACAACACTTTCACCAAAGGCATAATTACTTCGGATTAATTTTCGTGCTTAGCTACAATTTGATCGTGTTTTACAATAGAATACAATTATTAAAAAAATATGATTATTTTATTGGAAGTTTAAGTAAAGACATATGACATGTTTGGTAAGAATGAAAATTGTATAAAATTCTAGTGGGAAATATACCCTGATTCGAAACAAAATCACAGAACTAAAAAATAAAATAGAGTTATTGTATAATGAATCATCGGTGAATAATTTTACTTTGTAGTATATTTAACTGATTAAAGTTTCAAGGACACTAATTATACTATAAGCGCGATAATAGCTATTTCAAATGTGAAATGATGGTTCACCAATATCCTCTGAACCGCCACAATTTTTTGAATTCAAACATGCAAACGTTCACGCATTTTGTCATACAGGTGTTGGATATCAATTAATGGGAGGAAATTTCACCCCTATTGTGAATTACATCAGTCAATATAAGGAAGTTTTAGACTGGCTGTGGATGACTCAGGAGTTTTCTTTCAATGATATCTTATTCGGAGTTGACATGATAACGATTTGTTGATCTGGTAGATCCAAGAAGCACATTGATACTCTTAAGATAATCCTGGGTTAAAAAGCGGTATGAAAGTGCACGTTATCCTGTTAGTAACCACCTACTTGGATGTTGTTCAAAAAGGACATCGAAACAGTTGGAATCTCCATACTGAAGTACAAGTTTCAGGCAGTGCTTCTTCTGTCATAGAAATTGCTCCCCGGTTAGAACTTCAGGTGTAGACAAGATGTTTCTTAGCGCCTGAAAGGTTGGTTGCTGATACTCACAAGGCCTCTTTCTAACCAGTGTACGTATATCAATCGGACAAAGAGCAGAACAGGCTATCGTCAGAACACATACCAGTTCTCTACCTCGTCCCCCAATGAGCCCTACCTTAGACACCTATGTTTCTATACTCCTAGCACTAAAGTTGAATCGTTTAGATGCATAATCCCGTCTATCAAACTTCGTTTATGTAACACAGTTAACTCTATACCATAGCAATCTAACTCTAGCACCATAACTCTATTTCTTACAGACAGATAATTTATATTTGATTTCTTTTACTTCTAACACATGCCTCTCTGAGAAAATAGGATTATGGATATTATTAGGTAATCATGTAAAAATGATTACTGATTAAAAAATGAACGTTTAATGTGTTAACAGTGTGTATGCATACGGTAATGGTGAAGAAAGAAAACCATGTATAGCTTGAAAAAAGGAAGTCACTAAATGTTCTTTTTCAGAGAAATAATAACAATACAGTTAATTAAGTGAATAGTCTTTTTTTAAAAAAAACACAAATGACTGGTGCACAGCTGCGAAAAAAGTAACGAAATTTCAAGGAACTCTGTGATTAAAGAATTTAAAACTAAAGAATTTTCAAAAATATGTTTCAAAATAATTATTTGAAACTCTCGATGTTAAAAATATATATATATAAACTCTGTACTAGATTAAAAAAGAAAAAAAAATTATTTCCAGTTATTTTTTCTCCTTGAAGTAAATAAGTTTTTTTGAAAATATATTTTCCAAAATGAAGTGATATTTTCTGTTGGAACTTCCACTAGAAACCCTCCAATATTTCAAAAACTGAATGACAAATTTAAAATGGAAAAAAAATCAATATAATTTTTCCTACAGTTTTGAACATGCATTTTATTTCACTGTACTTTTTTTTCTCGTGGATCCAATATATAACTGCTACGTTAAGATTTCTTTTCAATAGAGTTATTTTTATTTATATGTGTGTTATAAAGTCTATGTAGATAAAAAGCACAAAACTATTTATGTAATAAACTGTTGATTTACGGCATTTTCTTACCTAATTTGAAAGTCAAAATTTCACATTCGACAGCATAAATTTTGAAGAAAATTCACTTCGAGGCAAACGATTTTATGCTGTTCATTTTTTCTTAAATCGAAGCGTTTTACAAGTTCAGAAAGGTAGATCTTTATTTGACGTGAATGGTATTATATATTATTGAATTTAAATATCTGGAATATATCTATGTACATAACAAAATATATGTTTTATTTATGGATGGCTTTTGTAATTTTCATAAAAGATTTTCATTTCATTTTCCGAGGAAAAATATCGATCCGCTTTTGAAAATTAGAATTTTTTTAAGTAAGAAAACATTATGAAAACATTTTTAAGGCTACATAGTACCCTTTTACAAAAAAAAAATGGAGACAGTAACAGTAAAATTAATTTATGTTTTATATTCGTATGATATTATTAAGTTGATTCTGAAAGCAAAAAGCCAATTTGACCAGCAATTATCTTACAATTTTAAAACTTTAAGAGCTTTTGAAGTTTTATTTTTCAAACTGTTTTAAAAAATGCCCAATTTTAAATATTTTTTAGTCATTTCAACTGATTTGTGTTTCTTAGATTATTGTGATCAAAAGTTAGTATGAATATACAAATCTGCTCCCTAGTTGAGTTTTTTAAAAATTGTTTTTGCACCTAAACTTGGAAAAAACACAATTTTTTAAAAAATTCAATTTAGCATTTTTTTAAAAAAAATAACTCTTGATCTCAGACCTAAATCTATACTAAGTTCCACAGAACATTTGTTTAGAAGTACCTACAAAAAATTGCAAGACTTTATCTTGAGCGGAAAAAAGTCTTAGGGATTAGAAAATACCTACATCCTCAAAAAAAAAAAATTTCGAGAAAAACGCATTTGCAATTTGTAACGGTATAAAAAAAACAATTATGCGCGTAACGCTCTAATTTTTAATCTGTTTTTTTTTTTAACTCATGCTCTATATCAAAGCACTACTTCAATTATTTATGAAATATTTTTGAATAATATTGATAGTGTAATATCGAAATAAATAATATTGATAGTGATCTTTTTACAAAATATTTTCACAAAAATTTTGAAACGCAAAATATTTATGTACAACATAATAATAATACTAACTTAAGCTAAAAATCACCAGGTTCGTACATAAAAATAATTTTTTTTAGATTTAAATTGGGGAAGTTCAGCTAGTTTTAAAATCGCCCAACACGAACTCGAATACTATAATATAGTACGACAACATGTTTACTATAATACTTTTTGGCACAATGAGGATATTAAGTTTTATTTGCCTTACTTGTAGACAGAATACTTGTATTCGGAAGTCTTATTACAGTACCTGTGAAGAACTGGTTTTTAGATACATCACATTCAGTAGTATTCCATCTCTTTCAAATATTGTTTCTCATAGCAACCTGGAAAAGTTTTGGTCATGGTGTTCTCTCAACAGGAAAAATTAAAGAAAAAGCTGGTAAGTTATATAAATTATTTTTTAAAACAAAAATTGGCTTTGGAATCAAGGAATTACGAGAGCACAAAAACTCAAAATATAATCAAGCAGAAATGAATTTAGAAATGAAAATTGAAATTAATAACCATTTCAAACTGTGAAAGTTGCTTGTGCTTAAAAATAGTTTTAATTAATTCTTTTTAAGAGGGTGAAAATGCTTGAAAATGTAATCGATACCTAAGCTCAGAAAATTATTTGTTAGCAGATCTGAAATTTGGTGGTAAGATTCCCAAATGATGTAAACCACAAGAAAATTTACTAAAAAAATTGATCTTTTTTAAATTTGTAGGGTATTGTGTAGCCTTGAGTGTAAAGAATCTTAATAAAAGCAGTGTAATGCAATATATATGTTACAAAAAGTGCATAACTAAGCATACAAAGACGTGTGCGTCTGCGAAACCCACTTCAAAAATTTACATATTTGCTTAGAAGCATTAGTTGTATTTATCTTTCTGTACTTTTTGTGAAATCCGACCAGACATGGAACTTCCTTTAATTTGGAACGCCAAAATATAAACAGAAAACAACTCACAAATTAACATATAGATTAATCTCCCATGTTTAAAAGTCTGTGAATCGGACTGTGTCATCCAAAGGATATCACTTAATACGCATTTAAATAATAAATTACAATTACCACTCAGAAATATTTCAATTTCAAACTTTTGACGTAACCTCAGTTTAATTTACAACATTCAAAATAAAAATATTCTGTATAACCTTTGACCTATCTAACTTGAAGAATTATAAATAACTTCCATAGAAAATCATCTCCTTGCTCATTAATTAAAACTTTTCATCAAAAAGTAGTCTAGCATTTTTATCCAATCTTACGGGATTTGCTAAGAATTGTTAAAAATGTATATCTTCATTTGGAATAGCTCATTAATGACTTTATGCAATCGTTTATTTGTAAAACGATTTTCTTTTATTGTTGATGAAATTAGAGCAATGTGATTATGACATTGTCCCAGTTGCACCTTAAAATTGTTGTTTTTCTTTAACGAATGAAACGAGGTAACGTTTAAATAATTAAAGTAATTAAATATTTCCTGGAAGACATATAATTTTGGCTTGCTTTGAAATGAAATAACTTTGTATTAAAATATTTATTCTGTATCCAGTGTAATTAAAACTAGATAGAAAGTAATTTCTTTTATCATTAAATAATAATCAAAGGAGGGAAAAAATGAAACAATTGTGCATCAAAAATTAATAGGTACAAAAATAAAAGATATATCGTTATTAATTTTTTTATCCTTCGACGAAATCTTCTTCCCCCGAACATCATTTGAATGCAAGAACGATGAATTGCATGAACTTTGAATATATATTTTAGCATTTAGAGCAACTGTTAGTATTTATTATTGATATTGGATAACTTGATCGATTGGATTTCATATTTTAAGGATCACTTGATCGTTAAAGTATGAAGTACGACATTCAAAAGTGTAGTAGTGGTTCCTATCTAAGCCAGTAACAGCCTCCGGACTGAAGTGATCGTTTTGGTTCAGTGGTATGGTACGTGTTTACAGATTAGAAGGTACCAATTTCTGTCCAGCTGAAGTATATACTGCGTCATTTACATCCTGCTGCCTGAAGTACGTTTTCACTGTTTCCAAACAATGAAAAACCTTAGAAAATAAAATATATTTGATAGAAGTTGTATTATCAATTGCTGCATCAGAATCACTATTCATGGCTCAGAGAAATCAAAAATTTTCTCAACTTCAGTTGCACAGATATAAGCAGTCCGTTGTCGAATACGACATTATCGTTGAAATCTTTAGATATTCCTTGCATTTTGGAGTATGGTGAAATAAGAAAGGTATTTCCTGCCCCTTTGAAAATTTTCACGAGAGTTTACACTGAAGACTCATCCGCACTTTGAATAAATAGTGATAGTGAAAGATTATTAATTGCTTTTTTTTTTCATGTGAAAGGTATCCTCTATCAACTGTTGAAGAAACTAAGTATTACATAAACATTTTAAACTACTTAATTATTTTATTTAAGACAGTATTATCCTTATTTATTCCCATTGGATAAGAATGCGTATTCCCAGTACGGACGTTTCTCTTTTAAGAATATGAAAGGTAGACTCTCAATTAGATCAAGTGAGCTCAATTAATTAATACGGCATTATAGAAGACGTCAGCTGTAATCAAGTTATTATAAATATTCAGCATTTATTTCTTCTTGGGTAACCATTCAACTGTTAATATACTTAAATTTCGTTACAGTCAATGCACGCTGTTGCTTTTAACGCAGCGCAATTGAATATTTGTGACTAGTATTGTGCATGATGACGAAAATGCGTGGTATATTAGTACCGTTTCCAAATTTAACAATTGCATGGACGTTTATTAACTTACAATTTAATTACAGACGCTGTTTTTAATTAGAATACACTAGCAAACGATTTCCCAAACAATTATCCTGTTATCTAAATTTATACTATAACTAGCCATTACCCACCCGCTTCGCTGGGGATTTCATGATATTGTATTAAAAGATACTGTTTATATACTACATAAAATTATTGATACCTATGTTCTAGCGTTAATAATTCGATTGTATTGAAGAATATACTTATGCCTGTAATTCTCGCCTCTTGATATAAAAAGCACAGAACTTATGATTAATAATTTCTATAATAATATCTAAAATTGAAGTATATAGACTGAATTTTTTCGCTCTCGAAGTGTTCTAGGGGGAAAAATCATTTCCCCCTCCAACTATTACTTTGCAATGGGTAAAATTGATGCAAAATCGAAAATGATAACTAACTAGGGAAATTACTAGGGGATTTAATAGTTAAAAATTTAGGTATCAATAAAGTATTTCATAGATTGCATTGTATTAGAAAATGTAAAATTGTATTAAGTTTTCTTCGCCTTGGAGAATTTTTCATTTTGTTAACGTCTTTCCTACTTTGGTTTCCTTATTTACTCTTAAAAATTCAATTACTGAAACACAATTAAAAAAATAAATACCGTATTTACGCAAATCTAAGCCGTACCCCGAATACTTATAATATTTTTGCGAAAAAATGTTGTCATCGATTCTAAGCCACAACCCCAATTATCTACACATTTTTGAGCAAAAAATTTAAAAAATTATGGAAAATGTTCATCAATATCCGATGCTTAAGAATTTTTTTTTAAATTTAATAATTCATTCAAAATTTTAAGAAAAATAGATGAACCTATAGCTGTTCTAACCGTTAGTATCATGCTTCGAAAATCGTTTGTCACTCCCTTTGTCACAGCTGATTTCGGAAATGGTGCTCGCGTTGCCATTTTCCTTTACGGCATAGTCTTTCATGCCATCCAATGTATTTGTATAGCAAGATATTTTAAAATGAATCATTAAAGACTGTTGAACATTTACACACAGAAAATGTATCATTTTGATGCATTGTATGCACGTATGCATTGTATCATCGGCGTTAAATTTTCAATGGCTGCTGCTTTTTACCATTTTTTTCTGCATATAAAACTGCCTCTCCTTTCATACCCGCGTCATAGTGAACTCCTCTTGGTTCTATTCCCGATATCTTTGAAATTTTGGTGATTAAAAGAAAGAGTATTCAATTTTTTTTTTTCTAAATACGGGCAGACACCGATGCTTAGGATAGAATGATTACTGGAGATAAATTGCAGAATCGGACAAGTCAATCGATGCAAGTGCCTAGAAAAAATGTTTTTTTCCCTTTTGAAAGGGGAAGATACTCAGTTTCTACCATCCAACAAATGTTTCACCTTAGATTCAAAGCCGCAACCGATATTCAGCAGCATTAATTCTGGAAAACTACTGTGGCTTAGATTCGATCGAACATATACGGTAATTTCTCTCATATGGTAGTTGGCCCTCTCTAAAAGATTGCACTTCCAACAATATTTACCGAATAGGACTTGCCTTGACACCAGATTAAGCGACTTGTTTAGAAAACGTATGTAACTATCTCGGCAACTTTGGCTACAAAAATCGATCTCTGTACAAAAGTTCAGAAGATTTTAAGTTAATTATTCACCGAGCACTTCGGAAGTATAAAGCAAAAGTAAGTTAAAAGAACCAGTATAAATAATGATGGTGCTCGAAATCAGTAATAAATTTAAAGCACGATAGTGAATGAGTTAGTACTTCGAACTAATACAAAATTGTATTGACGTTTGAGCTTGCACATTAATTGTTTTCCATCATGTAAATCTTATTATGATTACTGGAAAGGTATAAAATCAACTGCGATGTACTGCGAAAGATTATTCTCATTAGTTGCGGCGACCTATCCTGCATTTGAAAGACTATCTACTCTGTAACAATATTAATCACACAGTCTCTAACACAAACTATTGTGGAAAATACTTTTTAACAGAAATTATCATGTACCGGGAGCAGAATAACGCTTTCAATGGAACTGTATGATTAATTGTTATTCATTAGTTTTGCCAAGTTAATGATTTGTGCAGTGGAATAATTTGTAGAACATACTTGTGAATTAATATTTATCCATCTTGTAGACACAATAATTGGAAAATAACCCATATGTTAGTTAAATTATTAATGAAAGTTGAGACGTGAAAATAGTTAACGTATAAATAGCAATCAGTGTATGGAAAGGTTAAACACATTATAATTTATAATAATGGTTATTGTTTTTAACAAAACATGATGGCAGTTGTTGTAGACAATCTGAAAAGAGTGATTTAGTTAAAGCCGCCTTTGAAATTTAGAATAAAAATAGAACTTTACGATATTGATGCTCCTAACAGTATTTACTTCTTGCCTAGACTAGACAGCACCGTGATTGATTTAACTGTATAAGAGGGAAATATTTAAGAAAGGAAGAGTCATTTTCCAAGATTAAGTTAAACGTTTGTATTGAAAATTTTTGATTTAAAACCCATTCTTTTTAGATGAATGATACCGAAGCATTATCATAGGTAGCTTCAAATCAGAAAGCTAAGGTTTCTGTTCCATGAATAATTGTCTCTACATTTTGAGTAGGTGTCCAATGAATTAAATCCTGGTATCTCTGGTGTGATAAGTGCACGTGTCCTTATTTTCTACAAATTTGAATAGGTTAGGAAGTTTACTATCTTTTGATAACCAACTACGGTCGTGGACAAGATACCAGTCGTGTAATAATACTTTTAAAAGTTAGATCGCATGTAGGAAAACTCGAGTCTTAATACTGTCCTCAAGCTTAAGGGCTTCAATATCTAAAGCACCCAAAAACATGAGTGTGGCAAGTGGAAATGCTTTCAAAATTCGGTCAAGTTTGAGAATGAATACTGAAGAGTTTTTAAGTGGAGCATGGAAAAAAATTAAACATTTGTCAAGTGGGTAGCTCTCTTTCTTTTCTCTCAAACTACTTTCAGTTTGAGAAATAGTAAAATTACTGTGGTTCAGACGTAATTACAATTAAAAATTGTGGTATAGTTCAAAACAGTTTGAATTTGTAGTTTCTTTTTAGTTATCCGAACACGTTTGGAGTACTTTAAACAAAATAGCATATTTAAATATTATAAATGCTTTTTTTAGACTCACTATCAATAAATACTAATATTTAACTACAACAATATTTAAAATAAATTACCTAAATTTTACAAAAATCACAAAATAGGGGACATTTTAGCAATATTTTTGAAAAATTTCAAAGCAATTAGAGAAAAAAGTAATAAAATTTTAATAAAAGTAAAATTATTACTAAAACAAATTAGATAGATTTATCTAGAAAATGTACTAAAATTTAAATGTTTTATTAAAACTTAAAAATTTTAAGAACTGATTGAGTAAACATTATAAAACAGGGTACATTCTTTATGATACCATTATTTAAATAACAATCACTAACTCAAAAAGTATTTCATAAAATAAAAAATGTTTTAGTACATTCTCTAGAAAATAACGTAAATATCAGTTTCAAAAAGTTTTATAGAAATGCATTCGTAATATTTTGAGTTATCAGACACGCCATTACAGATTTTTAGCAAATTATATATATATATAATGGTCCACTTCCACATGTGGGTAGATCAAAGACCGACTTCCGGTTTTTCTAACTTTATTAAAATGTACACTGCTGCCACCGTAAATGTCACTCCAAGAAAGACAAGAGATAGCACAACAAAATTTATTTTGTAGATAACATGTTAACCAAGTATCAAATGATTTAATTTATAGACATCTGTGAAGTGTTTTTCCTGCCAGAATCAGTAGCCAGAGTAGCCGCCATTGTTGGAGATCACCGCGGCCACACGCCACGGCATTGATTCAAAGAGACTTTGGATGTGTTCTTGGGGTACAGCAGACCAAGCAGCTTCCACACGTTGCCAAAGTTGATCTGGTGAGGCAGCTGGGGGTGTAATCTGGGTCAATCGTTGAGCAAACATGGACCACATGTTTTCTACCAGCGAAAGATCAGGTGAGTGAGCCGGCCAGGAAAGCAATTCAATCTAGTGATTGACGAAGAACCTTTGGACAATGCGTGCCACGTGTGGTCACACATTATCATGTTGAAGTCTAGCTGCAGCCAAGACCTGGAGGTGAGGAAGGACAACTGGCTCCAACACCTCGGAGATGTAGCGCTGGCTGTTTAAAGTACCGGCAATGTGTACTTGAGGAGTGCGAGAGTGATCTCTAATACCGCCCCATACAATAATACCTGGTGCAGGACCAGTGTGGCAGTGTATAACGCAGCTGTCCAGCATCCTCTCTACACGGTGTCTCTAGACTCCAATCCGACCATCGTGGTGTTGCAGACAGATGTGTGATTCGTCAGTAAAGACAACTTCATTCCATTCTGCTGCCCACATCCTTCTTTCATCGCACCATTGGCGGCGGAGACGTCTGTGGTTCTGCTTCAAGGGATGGACGTCATGCGGACAGACCACTCTGCTGTAAACGGCGTCGAATGGTACGACAGACACTGAATGATGCGTTACAGACTAATGTGCTGTGCTATGGTTCGTGATGTAACTGAGAGATCCGTCACTGCCATGTGCACAATTTGCCTGTCCTCACGTGAAGTGGTGCACTGAGGTGGATGTGATCGACCACGTCGGTCCGTCGTACCCTTCTGCATCTAACGGTCCCATATCCGCATTACAATTGTTTCGTTTCGTCCAACACGACTACGATTTCCCTGAAAGATAATCCAAAATCTCGGCAGCCCACTATCCTTCCTCTGTCGAAGGATACTTGATCAAAAGCTGATAGCTGTTTTTTACCAGACATAACTGGTCGTTTTTTTTTGTTGAAAACCACAAGAAAAACACAATTGCCGAACTTGAAATCGTCGAAATCTCCAAGCCGTAGATAGCGTTTTGAGGTGGATCCACAGGCATGTGTCGGTGCTGAAATTCTAATCATTTGCTTATCTCACCACCGATAATGCATGTTATAAATTTCATGTTATTCGCGTGCTTCCTTCAGGGTGTTGCATTTACGGTGGCCAGCAGTGTATTATAACTTGGCCTCTAGGTAGCGTACAAACAAAACAAAGTATGTTTTGCATAGCCAAAAGATAATCCTATTGAATAAAATAAAAAGCAAAAATATCTGTCTTGATCGACTTTGTTCATTTTCAACGTATATTCGGATACCTTAATCTACCTCTCTCGTGATATGAAGATTGTTGAATTAAACAAATCCACCGATGAACGGGCATGAAAAAGAGAACTACTTAACGCCCTCATGCGAAAATATCGTGGAAAAAAACGTAGTACATCCGAACAATTGGATACTCTTGTCCAGAAAAAATCTGAAGTTTCCACTTCTGCCGTATGTACATAAGCACACACACAAATATTTTTATTTATTCTTACGTATGTACTAAAGCAATTAGTTGTAAAATGTACAACCATATTAGTAAATTAATTATGAATGAAGCAATAGGTTTATTGTAGCTGAAATATATTTTATATATGTATATATATGTCAGGTCTGGAAAGTTTAGCTTCAAAATTAAGTAAATAATAAACAGAAATAGAGCGAACTGTTTACTATCGCGTAGAGATTTGAAGGTAAATAAAACTACTTATAAAGGTAGATTGAGAGCTGACGGATAGCTGGTGATTCCTCGCTTGAATGTTGTTTTTCATTCTCCTCGGTTGCTCGCCAAAGCACCTCCATGTTGAATTTAATATATTTGAAGAATAATAAAGACGTTATTTGTATATATGATGGATGCTCTTCTCTCCTAGAGGACATGTCATATATTAATATATACTTTGGATTCAAATTTATTTTGACATCTAAAAGCACTCCGTCAAGCATTGTACCGTACTTCGTCGTACTCTTATTTGGATCAATTGACATAATTAAAATGAATTTTCATTTAAAAAAGACGATTATAAATTTTGATTTATCTTTCAAAAGTTCAACATTAAAATCTACACTCAAAATCCTTGATAATTTGTGTAAATTTCAATTTAGAAATTTCGATCCTGCTGCATCATATACAACTATAATTACTATAATTTTCTTTATACTTTGATTTGGTGAAATACAAATAACAACCTGCACACAATTACTTGTGTACGAAGTTCTTCAATGCATGACTGATTAAATCCAAATAATTCTGCAGTATCTGATGATACATCTATTTTTGAAGTAAAATGGATTGTCGTATATCCGTTATTTTTAAATATAGCAACTCCAGTAGCTTTGGGATTATGCACTTACAATTTAGTAACGCAATGAAAATTTCATTCGAATTTTGATGTTTTCTTCAGTATTTACCTAAAGTTCCTTTAAAATTAATATGTTCACACATTGCATAACACTTCATCGAGATCCTAGATTATTAGATAATCCATTAAGACCTTTAGTTCTTAATGGAGAGAATATTGCAAAACGTACGTCCAGAAACGAAGTACCCTTTTTAACAGGCTTTTTTCACTTGCATATATTTGAACTATATTTTTAACCACTTTAAATAGTCAAATTAATTCGAAACTTTGCATACTTGTCAAGAACCGAAGGCAATACAATTTCGTAATTTTGTTCCATTGTCTTCATCGGGACATCAGGAATAACGATTTTCAGATTTGGCAACTAATTCTACACGCCACATCCAGATTTGGCGACTTATTGCATATACCTTTTTTCAGATATGGCGACTAAAAGATTAAGGTGTAACCTTAAAAGCACAAATATGTTTGTGGTTAATACAAGTAAAATAAACAAAAAAAAATGTTCTTTATGTGAGAAAGGGGAAAGTGGGTGCGTCCGTAATTTTTTACCACAATAAAAAAAAGGGTCTAGCTTTTCGAAATTGGAAATAAAAAAAAAGACTAGTGCATTTGAAAAAAAAAATAATTTGAGTTCTAACTGCTAAATATTTTTATTTTTTATTTTTATAAAACAATATGCTTAGAAGCGATCGTACGAATTGGCATTACAGCAATACGTTTAAAATATGATACTAAGATTGACATTAATATTACCATGTTTTTATTAACTAGCTATCTTGTATGTCTGTCGAGGTGGAATTTTATAATTAATTTAAACCTACTTCCCAATGATCTAGATGCTTGAAATTTGGACCATAGCTCAGAAGTGGGAGTCAATACATGAAAATGGGAAAAAGGGGGGGGGACGAAAAGGATGTTTTTTATACTGTCTAGTCCTTTATAAAAACATGGTACATTGGAATTTTTTTTATTCGAACACTTTCGTCTTAACACACTTTTATTAGTTTGACCTGTATTTATAGAGACGGAATCTTTGAAATATAACCATACGGGACTCATCCGAGGCCCCGTAAACGGAAAGAATAATCACCCTTCAGACCCGTTAATTAATATACATTGAAAAGCAGGACTAATTACAGCCGCCACGTAATTCCGGCTCCAAATATCTAACTCAAGGATAAATTCAACAATGAATAAATGACAGTTTAAAAAAATTTAATAAACGCGCTTTTATTTTAGATCTAAATAAAAATTGAAAAATAAATTATAGTTTTAAAAAACTAAAAAAAACTCGTTTCTATAGTGAATTGAACTAAAAAATTTAAAAAAAAAATAATAATTCTTAAAATAAGAATAAAATGATTAACGAGAAAATTAATACAATTTTGATAAAAGCGTGGGGTGCTTTGCACTAACTCAGCTCTTCTGAATAGAACTAGTAAGAAATTGTACAGTATACACCCCATGCTTTTACCCTAATGACATTAATTTTCTCGTTATTCATTTTATTCTTATTTTTAAAACTATTTTTTTTTTACTTTTTAGTTCGATTCACTATAAAGCGTGATTTTTAGTCTTCTTAAAACTATAATTTATTATCTTTATCAATTTATTTTTCGTTATGCAAACCACCTTTGATAATAAACTCGTAAAATACAAATATACTAATAATCAGAGCCCCTTTTAGATCTCGGATATAAAAAAAAATATTTTTAATAAATTATAATTTTAAAAAAAATCTAAAAAACACGCTTTTATAATTAATCGAACTAAAAGGTAAAAAAAAAATCGTAATATAAGAAGTGATAAAAGCGTGGGGTGTTCGATATCAATTGCTACAATTTTTTACTAGTTCTATTTCGAAACGAAATGCAGAGTTAGTATAAAATGTAGTGCAAAGCACCACACGCGTTTTTATCAAAATGACATTAATTTTCTCGTTAATCATTCATATAAGAATTATCTTACTATCTAGATCGATTAAATACAAAAGCGTGTTTTTTAGTTTTTTTTTAAATATAACTTATATTTATTTTTTCATCTAGAATAAAAAGCGTGTTTTATTAGTGTTTTAAGTAATCATTTATTCATTGATTCATTAATCAGAAATGCGTCATTTTTTTAGAATCTGGAACACCTGTTGTCGGTTTCGCTTTAGTGTTATAACTTAATGTTTTAGTCACCAAATCTGGATATCGGAAATCGTTAATCCTGATCAAGACCATGAAAAAAAACTATTAAATTATTGTATTGCCATCGGTCTTTAGTCAGTGTGCAAAAATTCGAATTAATCTGACCTTTTCAAGTAGGTAAAATTCGAGTTCAAAGATTCCGTTACTTACAGGGGTGAAACTAATAAAAGCTTGGTTAAAAAAGAATAATTTTCTCTCACACATTCCTTTCCCCTCCTTCATTCACTAGAGTTGAAAAGAAGGGAGCTAGCTGTATGATAAAGAAAGGGAAAAAATAAGGTTTCGAAGGAAAAAGCGTGCACGATTTTTTTACTTGAAAATAACGTGTCTAAAATTTTTTCAGCTCAAATCTAAGAGAGCGTCAATGACGCGAGAGCAATTGATGCCGAATGGAACCGAGTAAACATGATTCAGAAAAACCAATCTGAGCGTGACGATTCATTTACATTCCCTCTTCAGCACAAACCCATATAAATTATCACTTCAAAAATTAAACCATAGCAAATAATGGATGGTGCGTTGATTTATATATGAATTTTATCTCCTATTTTAAAAATGAACATTTACATTTCCTATTCATATATTACAGCAATCTCATTATATAAGTTTGTGAGTGGGTATTTTAGCGTTTATTAAATTTCTGTTTTAGTAATAGGTGTATTCCAATAAATACTTAGAAGGCTTGCAAACAAAATGTGATTCCCTTTCAATATCGAAGCGTCTGTCATTGTTTTAGTGTATAAACATTTATTAAATCTGACGGCTTGGTGGCGTGGTTGCTTTGTCACTGGCCTTTTGCACTTAAGGTTGCGGGCTCAACTCCAGCCTAAGTCAGTGGATATTCATGATGCAGAAAATCAACAACGGCCATGTCTTATCGTTACACGACAAGTAATAGATCCCCACAGTGTCTGTTTGTGTGGCCTGGGTGTTATCGGTAAACCAAGATCATAGTACAGGTTCGTATCGTTACAGCTCAAATGCTTCTTTCTAGGGATGAAACAGGGCGTAAAAACTACTTGAGACAATTGGTTTCCGTCTATAAAGTGCCTCAATAAAAGAGAGGTACCAGCTTCCGGGGAATGTAAAGGTCTGCAATGGTAAAACACCAATCTGTAGCCCATTAGAAAAAAAATATTTGCATTGTTTGAGTTATAAATAACCTTTTCGTCGTTTTGATCACAAAAAATTTTTCAATAGGGTTTGTAAAACATTAAGCTCAAGTAGACTATAATGCATTTTTTTTATTTTTTATTCATGAGTAAATGTTTAACAATTGACGTGTGGAATTTTTGTTGCTATTTCTTTCTTAGATACACGCACGTCCATTTATCTAAATTCATACATAAAACTTAGCAACAAATAATTTGGAAAAACAAATTGAGTTGCGAAATTTTATTTTACTCATATTCCGTTGAGATTTCGACTACGCTGTGGAGGTACTTTTCTCCTCTAGGTTTTTTTTAGACCCGACATATCCAATCGATCTTTTTTCTCCCATAGGATGTGCAGTGTGAAATAAAACGCATAAATTGATGTTATTTTTTTCATCATCACATAAACTCACTTTTTTATATGTTTTCTCAGAATTAGGTTTTTGAATGCGTATGGTACAGAAGAGCGTCTATATAACAGAAGATGCGGCACTTTCCTTGCCATTTGCAATAATGATACTAATAAATGTTATATTTTATGTATAATATGTGTAAAATATAAATTTACAATTCCCTTAACACCTTCTTTGTCGGCGTCACGTGCCATACATTGAGCGTTTTTGTACTCTTCCTGTCGACGTCGCACGCAAAAAAAAAATTAAATTATCCTCGAAACTAAATGAGTCGCTACTTACACGGTTTTTAAATGTAGTTGGTATCCCCTATACCGTTAATGTTAAATTGAACTATTTTATGTACCTTTTTCTCTGAAACTATTAAATATAAATACTTCAAATTTTGTCTGTATATTAATTATATCTTTATGTTTATACTGAAGTGAGATTTGTTAAATATATTGTTAAGTTCTTTTCAAAACCATTCAAAGTAAAAGTATCACTATGGATTTTTTGAAAATTGTCATTTTTTCACTATAATTGAATTTACAAAAATATTTTTGGAATATTAATAAAAGCTCACTTCAGTAAATATAGTTACATGTCAGTTATGTTCACTGAAATTTGCATGAGCATCCTTTAGTATTTTCTGAGAAAAAGGAACGCGCAGTTTGAAAGACATCATTTTGAGAAAATTGCACTTTTAATATAAAGTGTCGCTTCAACACAAAAATTATGATTTACAACATGTATGTGTCCCATTTTTTTAAACATTAGCTTCTTTTTTTAATTTTAAGACTTTTTGTTTCCTATTTTACTTAAATTGCCAAGAAAATACATACGTAGCATTTTTCAGTTTTTGTTTAACGAGATATTTTGTAATATTTACATTAATTTTCTCAAAATCTGTATAAATTTTTGAAAATTTTTTAGCTATGATGTATTACAAACATCAAAGTTTATTAAAAAACCTCAGGAATACCTTGTAATAATGTTTTAATATATAAAAGAAAGAATTTGGGAATATGTGATTATATGACATTTCGCAAATTTTCATTAGTATTTTGTATATTCACATGCAAACAGTATTTCTAAAAGTATTAGATCTCGAAAGTTTCTCTAAACTGATCATATTACTTCTTAAACAGCCAAAATAAAATTGTTTTTATCCTTTTAAACATGAAATTGTTTTTATGCATAGAACAAGCTTTACAGGCAACGACAAAAATCATCACATATCAGCATATCATCGTAAATACCTACATACCTTTTCTCAGAAACTGTTAAAAATTAAGACTTCATATTTTGTCTGAATACTAATTAGAATTTAATATTTATACTGAAATTAGATATTTCAAATATATTGTTCAGTTTTATCAAAACCATGCAACGTAAAAGTATCACTATGAATTTCTTGAAAATTGTCATTTTTTCGTTTCGATAACTTCCCTTTCAGCAAAATATTTTTTTTAAAAATTTATAAAATCTCACTTCAGTATACATAGTTATATATCAGTTATGATTTTTTGAAATTTCATGTGCAGCCTTTCAGTATTTTCAGAGAAACAGTTACATACAGTTTGAAAAACATTATTTTGAGAAAAATGCATTTTTAATATGAAATGTCACTTCCCAAAAATTATGAATTACAGCATGTATTTGAGCCATTTTATTAAGCATTAGCATCATGTCAATACATTTTAATAAAAATAGGAAACAAAAAAGTTTTAAAATACTCAGAAAATTTATACATAGCATTTTTCAGTTTTCTTTTAACGAGATATTTTGTAAAATTTACATATATTTTCTCAAATTCTGTATAAATTTTTGAAGAATTTGAAGCTCTTATGCATTACAAATATCCAAATATCAAAGTTGACCATAAATTATCATAAACATAATGTGAAAAAATTTATCCATATGGTTTTGGTATGCATTTGAGAAAACATGATTTTTCGTCATTTCAAAAGTTTTCACCAGTATTTTGTGTGTTCATATGCAAATATAAGCTTTTAAATTTTTTAAACTTCAAAAGTTTCCTTAACTGAACAAACGTTTTCTAAAACAGCCAAAATAAAACTGTTTTTATGTTTTTAAACATGATACTTATGTATTTTTATGTATGTAACCAGCTTCTTGCAACGACCAATGGTATTGCACATCTGAATTATGTGTAGATATCATTCATTCAGAAACTTTTGAATATTTAAGTTTAAAAACTTGTCTGTACAATAAAGAAACATTTATATATATACTGAAGTAATATTTTTCAAAAATACTTAGTTTTTTTTAAAAAAAAACCCTTTTATTTATCATCACCGAATTTATTCAAATGTGTCCCTTTTTGACAGAACATGTGCCCTTTAGCTAATTGTTTTCTTGTAATATTTCCAAAATATCCATTTAGTATGCGCAAGTATACATAAGGAGTATATAATGTAATCTTACAGTGTATTCACATAGATTAAATTTAGAAAAATGTCATTTTTTAACACATTTTAAAAATATAATTTTCAGGAAACAGTAATTTTTCAATGCAATTTTACCTTCTCAAAGATCCTGCCCTCATTTTTCATGTTTTCTTAAACATTATTTCTTTACTATATTTAATACTTTTTCTTTTTGCATTGTGAAAAAATTGCACACATTGCCTTCATCAGACTATCCATATCGAGACATCACATGGCACATTTTCAGCTTATTCAATAGGGAAATATTAGTCACAATTTACTGTCTATTTTTGATTAATTTTTTTAAATTTGATGTATTACACTTGAAATGCATTTTTTAAATTTTGATCAAAGAGGGAACTTAATAAAGATCAAGTTAAACTTCTTCAATTATTTTTTTTTCCTTCAAAGAAGAAAAACAACATTCAATTTGAAAATATTCCTTTTGTTTTACTGTTTGATAACTACAGACTTTCATTGCAAATACTTTCAATAATTTCTACAAAAGTATGCAAATTTCCCTCCAAAAACAGATAAACAGTCATACTTACAGTTAGTATGTTAAAATTGCTATTGAATAAATAAAACCATTTAAGGCTTTGAAAGTGCCTCTTTGATTTAAAAGGACGGTGTTTATTTTGTTATCTGTCAAAAAGGGGCGTGGCACGCAAGCTGATAATTTTTCAAAATTCATTTTGACATACTTCTAATTCATTAAATGCAAATATTTTATATCACTGGAAAGGTCATGCATTGGCAATTTTAAAATTCTCAAAATCGATAATTTCAAGATTTTTACCCTACTGACCTGCCTTAATTTCTGTGGTATTTTTGTATTTAGGAATATTTCTACGAGATGGTATTACTTTTCCCCCGTTGCAGTGAGAATTCCGTCTGGAATCTAACACTAAAAACATGTAATAAATCTGGTGATACGTGTAAAAATTTCAAATAAAGATCCATACAATGTATTTTTGATATTTATTATGAAACTTTTGTTTGTCAAAGAAAGCAAAAAAAAAAATTATGTAATACATGATTTTGGTTTTGTAATAAATGTGAATTTTACGCTTTATTGTTCAAGGAGGATTGTAATGCTGTCTTAATGGTAACGTACTATTTGCCAAAAATTTTTTAAATATATTATTCCAAATATTTTTAAACATATACTTATTTATTTTTTGTAGATATTAATCTTAAACACCTCAAAGCTATTGAAATAATACTTATATTATCACAGAATATTTTTTAAAATTTAAATCTAATTTATATTGCAGGGAAAACTGGAGATCAGTGAACGGAATATCCCGTATTTTCCCGACTATAAAACAAGTTCCAAGTTTCCAACTATATACTTAATTCCAACTATAAAGCTGCTAAACTGCTAAAAATCATTTTCATTTTTCATTTTAGGATAAAATATGTATTAATTTTGACTGCAATATGAAGAATGATTTTTTTTGGATCAGAAATTCGTAAGAAAATCCGACAGAGATGGATTTATGTAAAGACAGTAAATAAAAAATATAAATAAAAATTCCACGTATAATCTCTACTAAGAGTCAAGGAGTCCTTCTGTAACATTATTATTTCATAAAATGCCCTACTTTTAAAATTGCTCTGAACTTAGAAAAGTCAGGTTTTTTCCCCAAGTTTTCTATATACTCTAAATAAATAAAATTTCTTCGAATTCGAACTGTCTGTTCTCACGCAGTTTTGAAACTCACATCCTGCTCTCCCATTGACAGCCATTTTCAATATGTATAGTAAATTTTAAACTCAAAAACGGCGTCTTATCATGATAGGTTATGACGTGATGGGGGAAACTTTTCCAGAAACTGGTTTTTCTGGGAACTACAGACATCTAATGTCAAAACCTTTTATCTATATTTACGTACACATAAATATACATATATTTAGAAAGCGACTTCCTGGAAAGCTTTTTTTCCTCTTTTGTTCTCTTATGCTCGAAGTGTCGTTAGATCGTAAAAAAATAAAATGAAAATATACTATCTTTTTTTAAAAATGTTTTTCATGTGTGTTATAACTCCAAGCTTTTTGAGTGTTTCTACACGTACTTTTTTTTTTCACTTTAATGTAGCGAGCTCTGCCGACGGCTATCCGTCAAAACGTATCTGGTGACAAAATAGCTACGAGTTTGCATAAATGATTATTTATCTTTATATCAGAATTTTAGAAAAGTTAAAATGTTTTAAAGATGCTTCTTAGATTTTAGATAATATTTTTTTAAAAAAATCTTCGACAATTCTGCTAGCCAAGGGTGGAATATTTATTTTTATCTTGAATCAGATGAGGAGACGAAATATACTGAAAGGAAAGCCTCTTTAAGTAAAAGAAAATAAATAGTGTATAGTGATAATACATAAATAATCTTTTCTTTAGTTCCCAAACATTATTTTATATATTCTTAAATATTCCTTTTTAACCAGAAGTTACTCTTAAGAAACTAATTTAATCTTGAAAATAATTCCTCATTTTTACAACAAAGAGTAAATTTCCTTACAGTTGATATAATACGCTTTTAAATTTTGTCTATATACATACGTATGTGATTATGAAGCCATAAGTATCTTAAAACTAGAATATGGAAAAAAACAGTTGCTACAAGTTTTATTTCATAAATAGTTCTAATGACTTCTAGTATTGTATCTTGTGAGAATCAATCACAAAACGTAACAGAAACTATTGTTGTCACATATTATTTAGATTGATTGTAAAAGAAATTCGTACAAAAAAAGTTTGTCCCCAAACGAAAGTGGCACTACAATCGGTTTGGTGAATGGTTTAAGTCTATTAATATAAATTGGTATACAAAGGAAACAAGTAATACAAACAAAACAGACAGGCTAGACAAAATTACCTTATACTAGGTTGGAACAAGTGTACCAGCAGGCCACGACCTGATGTATATCCTGCATGAAAAAACTCCGGTGTTGTTTGTGGAAACAATTTTCAACAGCAGTTTATTGTCATTATCACTGATCATTATCGTCGCTGACCATTCAAGTCTTTCTGGAGTGGACCGAAGATGTGATGTCCACACGGTGAGAGATCCAGGCTATATAGGAAATGTTCGAGAGCTTTCCAGTGGAATTGCCATGAAAATGAACAACCTCATGAACATCCTCATGTGGAACATCCACATGAGGATGAACATTATCAAAAGGATAACACCACCGGAGAGCATGCCACGTCAGCAGTTCTTTAAATTCTTTCTCAGTTCATTCAATGCGGCACAGTACGTGGCAGCATTGGCAGTCGTACCATTTGGAGGCATTCATGTTGCGAGCGAAGCCTTTTAACGTGCTTCCACGCTATCATACACGTGTCTAGTAGGATCTTAGGATATTATATGGATTCCTAGCACTCCGCTCCTTCTATAGGGGCATGTTCAGTCATATTTTTCTTCTGTTTAACATATATTTCTGCTGTTTAATACATATCGGTAAACTTAAGTACAAGTTTACCAATTATTGACCCACAATGGACTTGTCATATATAAAATTATACTCAAAAATTAACAATTATCTTGTTAATTTATCAGTTTATAACTATCCGCTTAACTACTGCTTTAAAGTTATATCATTAGCTCCCCAATGCCACCATTTTTCACGTAGGTTAGCGTACGTGATGTATTGCATGGGGGGGGGGGGGATTTAATAAGTAAGCAAATAATCTGAAAGAAGTAAATTCTTCGCAAAGACTGTGAACAAGTTTTTATTGCATTCCAAAGCCTTTGGAATAATTTTTTGGATACCAGTGCACTGAAAAGATCTTACTTCGGAAAGACTTATATATACATATTTGGTAATTAACGCTTTGTCTGAGTGAGACCCTTATATACGCCGATGGCACATAAGAGGTAGAAGTGGAATTGTAACGTTAGCGTCAACGCAGAGGTGTAACATATCACAAAAAAAGTCCCAGGCCTAACATATAAATGGCGATACTTTCTCATCTTCCTAAGCATTGCCTAGTAGTACCAACATTCAAATGACATGTATCAACATTTCATGATAATATCTTGTTTAGTTTAAAAGTTACAGTGATTTTAGTTAGCTAACTTTTGCTCGTTTAGAAACCATGAATGAAAAATAATTTCCTGTGTTAATTAAGCATTGTTTTTTATGGGAAGAAACACTCTTCAAAGAAAGAAATTACCAGATAAGAGTTATCCGGACTCTGATCCATTGCCAACAATGATTAAGAGGTGGTATGCTGACTTAAAAAGTGGTTACACAGACACAAACAACGCTGAACTTTCCGGTCACCCAACTACTGCAGTTTTTCCAGAAAACATCAAAATAGTCC
This sequence comes from Trichonephila clavata, assembly GCA_019973975.1. NCBI lineage: Eukaryota > Metazoa > Arthropoda > Arachnida > Araneae > Nephilidae > Trichonephila > Trichonephila clavata. The sequence continues at coordinate 68,328 of BMAO01016583.1, forward strand.
ATAAAATCGCTTAAGCTGATCGGAAATTGAAGTTGTGTGAGATAACAGAGCATTTGAAAATATCAAAAGGCAGTGCATTCACAATTTTGCATGATTATTTGTCAATACGAAAGCTGTGTGTGTTTAAAGTGGGTGCCGCGTTCTCTGAATGTCGATCAAAAACAACAATGCATGGGCGATTCACAGCACTGTTTGGAGCTGTTTAAGCAAACTAAACACGTTTTTTACGTAGATATGTGACAATGGATGTAAAATTGATCCATTAATACACGCTTGAATTAAAAAGATCGTGAGCTGTCTGGACAGCATCTGGTGAAAGCTGTCCAAAGCGACCCAAAACTCAAGCGTCAACTGACAAGGTTATGGCCTTTGTATTTTGGGAAGGACATGGAATTTTGTTTACTGAACTTTGTTACCTTGTAAAAAGAGAAACCACTAGTAGTGAAAATTACATGGCGTTATTGAATCAACTGAATGAAAAAAGTAAACGAAAAATGTCCTCAAATCCAAAAGAAAAAGGTACTGTTTCACCAAGACAATGCTCTGTGTAACCAGTCCAGGAAAAAGATGGTTAAATTGAATGAAATTTACTTCGAATTATTTTCCCACACACCACTGGCTGTTTGCCGACCTAAATTTTTTTTTTATTTCCAATGGCGGATTACAAGACAACTGCAAATAAAATGAGAAACAGAGAATTAACAAAAAACAACAACAAAAACAAAAAGAAAAGAAACACAAGTCCACAGTATAGTCCATAAATCACACATTATGTGTCTGACCTTCAAATATCTGCTCCACATGGATCCAGAGCTGAATGCACGGTAGCATGCCAAATAAATAGCGCACATTTCTTCATTAACCTAAAGAGAATTCTCCAAGGAAAAATGTTTGGCTCAAATTAAGAAGTGATTACCGAAATTGAAGCCTATTTTGATAGCAAAAACAAATCGTTCTACGAAAATTTACTAAAATATTAAAAGATCACTAGGCTGAATGCGTTACTCTTGAAGGAGAGTATTTTGATAAATAAAATTCAATGTTGCCTAACAATTGTTGTTTTATTGGTTAGGCCAAGGACTTATTGAGTGAAGTGTTAGCTACCGCCGTGACAGCCGCATCAATGATACGGAGCCTCCAAGTTATAGGCCCCAACTTGTGTAATATTTAGACATTTTTCAAATAAGTTTTACTAAAAATATTATTTTTATTTTCCTAAAATCGGGTCTCTAAGAAATATTGATACAGGACTAGCTACGTCAATGTGTCAATGTGTAGTATTATTGAATTTAATACATTGTTATAATATGGAGGGGGGGGACGTGATGAAAATTATAATTGAATGTTGATACACAAATATTAAAAGTTTGAGCAGCACTGGCTTATAAACAATAAAAACTCACAAAAAACAATTGCTGTACTTTAAATCATCAATCTGTTCTCCCCTTATATAGCGCTAGGGGGCGGTACGGTCGTCACTAAATTTTTTCATGGATTGCATGCTTTCTTCAGGGTGTTGCTGTTTGTGTGGCCAACAGTGTATTTAATCCCATTTTTCGCATTTTTATAATTTGATAGAAGTACGAAAACCTATTTAAAAGTTTTGAACTTTAATTGGGTGAATAAATAATAAAAAAAAGAAAACTAAATATTTTCTAACAAGTAATTTCAAACCCAAAAGATGTACAAATGCTTTTAAAATCTTTGTTTAAGGTGGTAAGTTCTACTTAGCAGTGTATAACAGATACCAATGAACAAACAGAATTATAAATGCAGAGGATGTCTTATCTTTAATTGCGCTGTACTGAAACTCATTATGTTTTTAGTATTTGTGTGCGTGCTATGATTATAAAATCACTGAAATTACACTTATCGCTCTATACATAATGTGGATACATCGTTTTCACATTATTTCTGAATCATATACTTTCTAGAAAATAGAAACAAATTTAGAAAGTAGTTGAATAATGGGTAGTTATTCGGACATTGTGATAATTTTAATCCACACCTTAGTGAAAACAGGAGAGATATAAGCCTTATTATAAGCTACAACAAACAATTTCACATTCTCGATAATCAGTTTGGTATCATTTCTGTTTTTCTAACGCTATTCGATTTAATTCCACACAAAACAGTTAATTGGATATTCTTTCATATGCTCATTAATCATTTTGAACTACGTCGACACGTTTCTGTTCAATATTTGAACAAAGAAACAATTCTTTGTGTTATGGTTAAACCTTATCGACGCAGCAGGATTACTTCAGTATTGGTCTTCATCAAACAAACAACCTCGATTTGTTCCTCCAATTTCGTATTGTCTTCCTATTTCTCCTTTGAAATAATTAATAAATATCCAGACTATACTTCCGCTAGTGGTCTCCCAAAACAATTTTAGTATTAATAATTTTAAAAAAATATTTTCTATGATGTTATTTAATTCTGCGACTTTTGAAACAATGTCCAATACAATTCATTTCAACTATCATAATTTCGATATCGAAAATATGGTTTTCCTAAAAAAAACTGTATTATAAAGCTATTGTTTTTTTTTTTTTTTTGCTTGGAATTTCGGCTAAGACCAAATGTTATCGAAGACGAACACAACAAAAGAGAACATTTCAAATAATACAGAAACAATCCAAGTTGAATTGCTTCTGTATTCTTTCAAATGTTCTTTTTTGCTGTATTCGTCGGAGCTCTTTTAATATAGCACTTCGAAATCTCTGAGGAAATTATGCAATACATATTTATATAAAGGGCAATCAACGTAAAATGTTTGCAAGAAATCGGAAATATTCTTTCTTTAATTATTGCTTGTACTTAAAATGATTAATAACTTTTCCAGGGCTAGTTTGAGGAATAAATGTGGTCGCAATAGCCTAGTGTTCGAGATAAAGGACTCGTGGCCGGTATGTTATGAGTTCGAACCTAGTACCAATAAGACTCACCGTGTAAGGAAGCAATGTTCGTTAAATCTGTCGAAAGCCCAAACATCCTCCCGTTGGTGTGGTAGTTAGGTGGGGAGGAGTGCCAGCTCAGGTGCCATCCTCGTCACTTGGCCATGGTTCAAAATTACGAGGTCCATTGCCAAAAGCCCTTGAGTAGCTTAAAAATGCAATGTTGATATTCAGTCAATTGAGGATTAAATATAGAATAATATTTCAAATCGTACCACTTAAGCCAATGCTTCTTAAACTTACAATACTTGCGCGACCCAATTTTCATTCATAAATTCCATCGCACCTCCCTCCCTCTCTTACAATAGCGATGTATTGAATTCAACAAAAAGTACTTTGGCGATAAAGTTACAATACGGTTTTAAATATAAATCATGCAAATATATTTAATATAAGTATTAAATTTTGCATATGAAAAGCTCATGGAAGGCACTAGTAATTATTAACCTTGCTTTTAATTTAATATGGATAAATTAACTATCAAAAATTTTGTGGAAACTAATACTTTTTTAAAATAAAAAATACCTGGATAAAGGTGTATTAAATTTCTATAAATGTCGCAATGTATTTTGTTTTGTTTCCTCTCATTAAATTAATACTTATTTTAATTATTTTATTTTCGACTTTTCAATATGTTCGTGCCATATAGGGATATCACGCCCCCTAGGGAGGCGCACCCCTCTGTTTGAGAAACACTGATTTAAGCAGCATCAAAATAATACATAAATTGGTCATCCCTAAATAAAATTATAACTCCTATATCTACTGAATGGAATTGGTATCTCTGTTATTTGTTCAAACGGAAATAGATGTTTATTTCAATGGATAATGAATTAACTTTTAAAAAAAACATTTTACCCAATATATAACACTATTTTTTTTCCAGAATTTAGTCAGGTAATGATTTCAATAACATTTATTCGACCATGTCATTTCTCCTATAAACCGTTCCATCCCCTCCTCGAAGTTCAAAATTCATATTTTAGTAGCGAAGCAAAGTATTTAGAATCCAATACCTGCATGGATATTATCTTATCTACTCCTATAATCTATTATGCAAACGATGTGTTGATTCATGGCAGTGTTTGTTTAAAAGATCGAGAAGCTGATCATGTTGCCTTTCAAATGATCTCGCCAAAGTAATAGGAATGAAAAGAGAAAAATATGTACATTTTGATTTATATAGCCTACCTGAGCTATTTTTAAATATTATAAATCAAAAGTAAATAAGGAGATTTTAAACAACAGTAAATACGAAAATGAGTTTCGCGAAGGAACTGTGTAAACATATTCGAATCCCTCACATGACATCTTGACCCATTTGTGGTATTAAACAAAATAATAGTTACATAACAGTAAATGTTTATCTTTTTGCTTAAAAAATAAAAAAAATGTTGTGTATCAGTACAGGTGACTTCTTATAAGAATAGGCAAGACAAACATTTCCTACTTAGTAATTTGTTTAAGATAAAATATAATAAACGCAAAGAGAATGTAACAAAAAATTTTATTTAGCTATATTTATGCTCTCCGCCTCTTATGCTATTCAACTTGAACTATTTCTGACTTCGATCGCTAACTTTAAAGGATTAGTAAGTGAAGGGTTAAGGAGAGTCTATAAGCAAATTATATATTTATTCACGGTTTTATGAAAATAAAAAGTAATATCCCCCTCATTTATGTATTTTTTATAAGTTTATTTTTATTTATTATTTAATTTTGTTATTATATTAATCTAAATTAGGGTTTGCAATTCCGTGTTTTATTTTTAATTCCGGGATTTCGGGATTACTTCTTCCAAATCCCGGGATTGGTCCCGAGATTAGAATTGGACTATTCATTAATCATACTTACACATTAGAATTGCTTAAATTGCATAATAAAACTGAAGATATATTTAAAAACTGGTTTAATATTAATTTTATTGTGTGTGTGTGAAACAAATAAAAAAACTTAATTCATCATTAAAAGAACAAATAAAATTGTACATAATGAAATTTATAAAGTATTTCTTCATTTTTTATGTTTCTTTTAATACGTTTTTAAAAGCACAGCTTGTATAGCGCGCGCGCGTCTTCTTTCAAAAAGCTTCTTAATTCTGTTACAAATTGTCCTGTTGAAGAAAATGCTCCCGTTCTGATTCTGTACTAGTAGTGTTAACGTCATTAAATAAAAGTATGTTCTTACCACGTCTCCCTCCATTTTCAAAAACCAAACATTTCTTTTTGAATTTTTGATTGCAGTGTCTCAAATCCAATAGACTGCATTGATACATATACCCATTCTATAACTTTTTATCTAGTTTTTCTCTTAAATTTTGTTTAATGGTTTTTGTGTATATATTGATCTTATGTGATCTAATTGATCAGAATGTGAATCAACTTAATGTGTTACCTTCTTTGAAGTAGAAAATTCACTTCTATGAGTTGATAGTTATACAATGGGATTTGAAGTTGCTCAAGTCTTTTCAACAGGTCTGCTATTAATTTACGGAATTTAATTTAAGAAGGAACTGGGATCTATTCGTGAGATGTTGCTTATATTATTGTGTAAGTATTGTGGTGAACCATACTTATATATGTGCGACGTTTTCCCATACGTGAAAGGAAAGCTCCGTATATTTTTTTTTTACTTATAGTAAATTACACTGCATAAAAAAATTTTCTACGTACTTATTTCCTAAACAAATATAAATTTTTTAAGAATTAAATTCTAAGAAAATTTTGATGAGAAAAAAATTAAAAGTGTAATTTAGACAAAAATTAAACCCCGGGATTAATTATTTTATTTCCGGGGCTGTAAACCCTAATCTAAACTTAAATATTTTAAGCGTATTCTTCATGCTCGTTTTTTGAATGTTTTAAAACATGTTAAGACGGTCAGTATGTCTAGATCTACGTACTTTGATAATTTAATAGTGAAATTTTAAATTCGAGTTTCAATATTCAATAAAGTTACTTATGAATGTAGTTCATTGCTCTCATTCTAGAGTGAGTATAGTGATAATGTGCATGTACAAACGGAGAAACTGTTTCCTTGAAATATATTGATACTTTTAATAAGTTAAGGGCAATTCTTGATGTGTGTGGATTTATTTAACATTTTTAGGGAGACGCTACAATTTTTTGAATATATGCCTTAAATTGCACTTATTACAAGCCATAATTGTATTTTTCATTAAAATATTTTGAATTTCCGGCATAGCTATTTATTTAAACTTAGGGGGAAAATCAAGAATATCTTGCCTTATTTCATAACTTGAAAATTTAAACAGAAATATAATTAAATAATTTAAGAAAGATTAAATGAAAAATATACTTATAAAAGAAGAAACCATTCTTGATTCAATAAAAATAAATATGTAAATTTCATATCATATTGGATAATAATCAACGTCTTCACTAGTCTAGGTTTACTTTGTATGAGCTAGGTACTTTGTATTTAAACAATAATAATACTAATAATGAAACCCATAATATCTTTTAAACAAAAGTCAGAGCTGCAAAATTATTTTGAAAACAGTACATCATTTCAAAATATAATTATCAGACGAAATTCTTATTGAAATCAAATGTTGGGATATAAAGAATCTTCTAAAGATAACAAGAAATCTTCTAAGTTTTAAAAGTACACTGAAAAAATAACATGAGTTTGCATTAAGTGGTTAGGAGATAATTTAAATCATTGTAAAACTCAACAAAACATTATTTCGTCTTAAATTTTAGCATATTAATATATTAATGGAAATAACCGACGAGAATGAAATAAATTTTTATTTCTAACAAAAAAAAACACAAATATTCACTTAGTTTTTACATGGAGCTTTGAAGTACTGCCAAGCAGATTCTAAATTTAGCATAAGTTAAACAACAGTCACATGCAGTTTCACTCTCCAATTACAACAATGAGAATATATATGTAATCAAAATATAAATGCATACATTTACAACCTTAAAAACTTTATGTATACTTATAATACGAACATACCCCATGCGTGTGTTCCAATTTCAGATTACTTTAAATAGAAAATCTGATCGCCATATGTCTCGACTCCTATACCAGGTGAGGTTCTCAAATTAGTCAAATAATCTATAAATAAAATTACACGAGAGGTAAGTTGAAAAGGCGTTAAGAAGCCGCTACAAATTTATTGGGATTTAAAATTGCGAGTTTTTCAGCTACAACCCGCCTGTTGATCTAAAATACGCCATTAATAATCAATCAATTACTTTAAATGAGAAATCAAATGCACCCAACAATTTTTACACGGTTTTTTTATATTAACTTGAAATAACTGGGCCACACAAGAATTTTTTGATACTCAAAATTTTTGTTCTAGTAAAACTTCCCAAAAAAAAGATGATTCATGCCATTTGGATGATGGCGATTTGATCGAAATTATCATATTTTATGATAATAAAGATGCCGATGAAGAAGTTCGACTATTAACAGCTTATTTAATTTGCGAGGGCTTGCAATTTGCTACAAATATGGAACAACGTCCCCCTCCCAAGTCCTGCTGATTGGCTCGTCGTGGCGGGAGAGTATTTCTGGGCGGAATGGGCGAAATACGTTAGGAGTTCGCTCCTGGCAGGTTCACCCTAGACGTGAAGGCCATTCCATAATGCCCAGCTAAAATCAGCAGGCACTGGAGCCAAGACAGACTTCTACCATTTGGTGCTTCGATCCTTGGATCAACAGAAGCTACACATTTCCTCCTTCATATGAACTCGTAGACTAATTTCATTCTCATCAAACAAGAAAATCTCCATCTGAGGAAGGTGTCAAGATCACCAAGCTTCCCCGGAGCACATAATGCGTTGTATGGATCTCACAAGCAAAGATATCTACACTGATCCCTTTCTTGTGCTGGACTTTTTGAGAGTCAACAATTTAATTGATCTTGTCTGACTTCGTCAGACCCTGGAGGATTAGCAACAATATCATCAACATGGAACAGAATGATTCTGTTATAGAATGTGCATTAAATTTTCGACGTAATCATACGTTTTGTGTAGCGGGTTATCACAAATTACATAAACAACTTGAGAAGCCGAAACAAAAAAACAAAAAAAAACTCCAATAACAGACTATAAACCAAGGCCGATAATAACAAACGAAATTCTTCATTTGAATCAAAACAAACAGTTGCGCTTGATATAACTGACTGATCTATTGATAACATTTTTGATCCAGTTCGTAAAAATGTGCACACTTGTTAGCAAGTAATGATGGATGCTAGTTTTATTCCTAATTTCAAAATGAATTTTTATACGTTGCATGTATTTATAGACAAAAATATCACTGCACACTAATTTTAATTTCTTTATTATGATGAATTGTTTTTAAATATGTCATATGGATTTTATATTACTTTCTTCGAACGAATTTTTGGAAAATTATTCTGAGATTTTTTTCATCTTACATAACTTTTTTTTAAGTCGAGGAACACATCTTTAAACTTATTTACACAATCTTTTGCATTTTTCTAAGGAACGTATCCATTGTGTAAAAAACTGTTTTGTTAGTGTACTAACTTAATAACATAATATTCTAAATTAGCATAAAAGTGCGGAAAAAATGTTTACATCAGAAAAAAAGCACATATTAATGTATGAACCAAATTCCAATTTAGCATACTGCAATTTTTCAAGATGCCCCACCAAATTTAATAATTATGTATAAGATATTCGACATTTTTTATTAAAAGACGAAAAAACTGAATCCACTTGAATGAAAATTAAGTTAATTTACAATTTGCGCAAGCTTTGCTGATGATAAAAATTAAATATTAATTATAATAAGTTTAACATTTTATTTATTTATTATTAATTTATTAATCTAATTTGAGGTATGACCTAGAATTAAAAATAAAAAAGTAGTAGCATTTATTATATTTTAATATTCAACAACAAACATAAATGTAAATTTATTAGAAATCGTAACGGTATCACTAAACTTGCACAAAAATACATTCGCCTATATATACATAAATAGACTTAGAAAAATAGACAATATATTTTCTTTCATAAAATGCTTTAGTTTATTTAGGTATTCTTTAAAGTTTGCTGATTCTACAGATAAAAAAAAGGATTTACATTCCCTGCTAAATATCATGGTCAAAGTCTTAATCCGATGTACTGTAGTTTGTTTAAAATATAATTTTAATTCATTATACAACGTTAATTATACAGTTAAAATGCAGAAATATATTCAAATTATACTTAATAAATTCACATGATTTTTTTTTACAAAAACCTCTACACGTTTAATTTAAAATCTGATGTCGCTAGAAGTCAAGAAAAAGATAAAAACGAAATAAAAAAAGGAGAAGAACTTCAAAAGTTGTCAAGTACAACGGGGAAAAAATCTTGCATTTTGGAAAAGTTAAATATGAAAAATAATTGTTATTTAGTTTATTCACATACAAACTGTTTCTATTTTTTTTTTTGTGCATGAAGTCTAAAAACATTTCAAGAATCAGAATGAATTTCATTTGTTCTAAAAAATTCATAAATGTAATTACATGTTAATTAGCTTTATTTCAATTTTATGGTAGAGCAAATATAATACATTAAGGGAAGAGAGAGAAAAACTTCTTAAGCTTACTTTAAAGAAAATGCTTAATATGTTGAAAAAAATATAATTGTCTCATATATAATTGCGTTTATTAGAATAATCTATAAAACGTGTTTTGATCAAACACTTTATTTTTTATTTGTGGTAATTAACCTATTTCAGAAATTTAAAACCATGAAATATGAGTTCCATAATTATAAGGTACATGTGTTAATGTATACACATAAAAAAATTCAGAATGATCGTAGCAAAATTTTTTTAAAAAAAAGAGTTTTATATATTAAATTATTAAAAAAAATATTAAGTAATTATCCGTTAATGCAGCACTTCTCAAACTCTGCATCGCACCCCACTAGAAGGACGTGATAAACCTACAAAAATGCCCAGTCATGTCAAAAAGTTGAAAATAAAAAAATTTATTTTAAAAAATTGCTAATTTACTGAAAGGAACCAAAGGACATTCTGATACAATAAAAAATCTTACTTAATATATCTATATAAATGTATCAGTACTGCGCAATAATTTAATAACTCATTTATCAATACTAAATCAGGAACAAGTTTATAATATATTTACTAGTGACTCCAAATGGGTTTCTCTCGCATATCAAAGTTTTTCAAAGGAAGGTTTAATATTAAATATTAACACTCTAAGTGTGTTTTCTTCTAAATTTGGTTGAGATCTATATTTGTCTTTAAAGCAGCCACAGCTGAAAATGCGTTTTCACAAAGGTAGGATGTTAAAAATATAAGGTTAGACTTTAGAAATAGAAGGTTGAAGAAATAAATACTCAGTTTAATTAAAAGTTATTTTGCAATATGTTCCAATTTAAAAATCAGAAAGGAAAATTAACAAAATACTTATCCTATTGCTAAAAGTAGCTTACGTAAAATATCTATTACTTAAAAACAACACATATAAAATTTTAAACTTATCTTGATGATGTTTTGGCTTATAAATAAGGTCGTATTATAATTTTAGCGTCAATTATTATTGCATTCAATACGTTGTTGTTGTAAGGGGGGTATGGAAATAATGATTGAATACTGAGTCACAGATATTGAAAGGTTGAGAAGCACTGCTTTCCTGCATTTTGTATGATGAATTATTTAAGATAAGGTGAAAGAAATCTGCTCTGTGTCAACTGTAGAAGTTTTACCTCATCCATTATAATTGTGAAATAAATCAAAACTTTTATCTAGTAATTACATTCTGTGAGAGTATGAAATGCTTTCCAAAACATTTTCCAGCTCTGACTTTTTTGTATTAGATATATCATTAATACTCGTTTTTTCTTTTGATTTTAAAATTCCTTAAAACTTGTGTAATGTGTGGTAAACATATAAATAAATCTTTAAATTTCTTTAGGAGATTGAGGACTATTTTGACTTTGTAAATGTGCTTAAAAGCGATTTTTTTAATCCTTATGAAATTTAAGTAGTAGTTTATTTAATAAGAACTCATATTCAGTTCAATAAATTAAACTATTTTAACTGTGTGTGTGTAATAACTAAAATGATATATTTACTTAAAGTTCTAATCTTGTATACTTTTATCTAAATCATGAATGTCCTGTTCCAAAACGCGACAAATTTCATTCCTCATTAAATTATTAAAACCTATATTTCGACAGATTTATTAGTCATTATTTGTTAAAAGACTTTGAATATTTGACAGATTTCTGGGTGATTTCAAAAAAGGACTATCAATAGCTTACACATGCTTTACAAAGACTTTTTCCTTCAAACACTTAGGTAATTTTTAAATATATATATATATATATTTACTTAAACACATGGGATTATATTATTTCTATCACATTTTCCACCATTTTTCTTAAGACATAAAGTTAAAAAGGGATAATTATCTCTCTTGATTACTTTCTGACTTTATAAACTATGATTTCAATAAAATACATAACTTTTAATTGTCCCAACTACAAACAAAAAGTGAACATATTTGTGCATTGCACTTGCTCATACACACACATGCATAGTTATAAATAAACAAGTGTGACAAATGTAAGAGTTTTAAAACCCTAAATACAAAAATATGATATTTTAAAACGATACTTAAGCATAAGATTTATCAATAGTAATTTTTTTAAATATTTTGTTGGAATTAAAAATATCAAATTTACTAGACAGTTTAGAGTTGCAAAACAGTTATTAGCATTACTTACTATAATGTCCTGGTTATCTACTTAAAACAGCTTTTCACAAACTGTGGGACAAGCTTCTTAGGGGGGGGGGGCGTGATACCTCTACGAGGGAGGCGCGAGCATATGGAAAATAAAAGATTTAAAAAAATTAATTCACTGAAATTTTAAAAAAAAAACACTTTCTGACATAATAAAAAACACACACATTTACATTGATATAATTCTTACAGATCATCTGGCAATATTACGTCATCGAAAATGAAGGCTTCAACACGTTTACTTGCTATCTTTGATCCTATAACCAAGTAAAAAAAATATTTTGTTCGATTTGCTGTAATTCTAAGATGATAGATTTTTTATTATGTTTTTTTTTAAACCTAAAAGACGACTCTTTCAGAGAAAAAACAAAGCCCAGACCCAGAATCAGAAAAATTCTAAGATAAAAAATTCATCATGTTATTATTATTGTAATACTGTACATAAGCTGAGGAAGAAAAATACTTAATTCACTTTTCACCCAGACAGTAGAATACATTTGCAGATAATCTGATTGTCCTTCAAACTTATGGGTATAGTTAGTTCCGTGCCCTCTCTTATGTGTTTAATTTCATTTAGGGAAGTTGTAAATAATATGTATTTTTGTTGCGCTTATTTTCATGTAAAAGTTTCATGATATTTGGAAAAGAGAGCACTTTGAAGGATTATTGGCCGGGATTTATTTTTTATGATTGTTCTCAAACGCATAAAGCATAATGAAAAACGTTTTACACAAAATTCTTTTTACAATTAACATCCATAATTTTATATTGAATACACTTCTAACCCGGTAGATGTCACGCGGAGCACAGAGCAGATTTATCCATTGATCGCTTGGGGAGGGCAGCCGAATAAGCTGGATTTAACTGGATCAAAGCCGCTACTTGGATCCGACAGTTCCAAGAGGTCCCTTAGATCTTTTGCGCCAAGGGCCGGTAAGTCGTCTGTGCCTATGGCTGGTAGATCTTCTGTGCCTAGGGACCGAAATAAGTTTAAACCGGCACCGTTTGTGTCCTTTATTAAAATCACGCACCTTTAAAGCATTTTAGGTTTTTGATCGGATTTTTTCTCAAATGATCAAAGAATAATTGAAAAGTCCTTGAACGTATTTAAGTATACTTTCTCTTAAATTATTCACTGTAATTACGATTTTTATCGTGCACAATAAAAATTATTGCAAAAAAAGAATTGGGATTATCAATCACTCCTCGCGAACATTAACGTGGGTATCGAGTGCGCGCCTGTTCCCGGATTAAAACATTTTAAAGCCTTCTTGCAATAAATATTGAAAATAATACAATTTCTTTTCATATCATATGGTGAGTAACATAGAATAGACTTTTTTAATGTTATTTGTACTTTAAAAAATGGATGATGGTAGAAATAAATCTTATTTAAATATCATTTTGCGATCTGTTCAAATTTAAAAATTAGTCAAACGAAAAATAACATAATAATTATTTTATTACTTGAAATATATATTACTTATAAGTAATATATACAAATTTCAATAGTTATCTTGTTAATTTGTAAGGCTTATATTTAAAAATGTATTGCAGCTTTAGCGTCAAACTACATTAATATCGCATTCAATACATTATTATTATATAGGGGGCACGAAAAAATTGTGATTGAAAAATGGGTCGCCAATACTGAGAGAGAAAGTTTGAGAAATACACACACACACTAGCTTGAGACTTAGTGTGACTTAAAAAGTAACTTATATTATCGTACCGGTTGGAGTTTTAAGGCCTGAAGCGGCCATGAGAATACAACTTAAGTTGATCTTTCTCATTGTTTTCAGGAAAAAAAATGGACGTTTGAATAATTGTGGCATGATTTAAAGATTATGAGCGGAATGTGAATATTTATAAAAACTAAAATAAATCATAATTAAATTTCTTTTTTTTAATGCTTTCTAAATTAATGTCGAAAACATATATCACGAATTTTTCGAAAATTTAGAGCCAGAGGTGCTTCTATGATAAATTTGTTTCGAAAGTTTGCATTTTCTTTGTCCTCAGAGAGACTTACACAAAATAATTACTCTGGAAAAATAAGTGCTTATTAATTTTATAAAGATAAAAAATAAAAATAAGACTGTCACTATAATGTTTCCCATTTAGGGATGTCAATGCAGAAAGAATGATGAGAAATTTGTTGAAAAATGAGGTAAAAAATTTTTAAAAAATGAAATTCGGAGCGCTCTAATGACACAGGACTAATATAAATATCCTGTTTTTATTTGGATTATAAATTACATCTTGCTTTGATGTTAATAAAAAGCTTAAGGCAATGTTTTTCAAACTTTCAATATTTGCGACACAATTTTAAATCATTATTTTCATCGCCCCCCCTCCTTACAATAACAATGTATTGAATTCAATAATACTATACTTTGACGCTAAAACTACAATATATCTTTAATCTCTTAAGTGCCCTCGGCGTATAAAAACGTCTCCTTTACCTTAAACGTTAATTGCTAGGGATGTATATATATGCCTTTCTGAAGGGAGATCTTGTCTGTGCACAACTATCCGTAAATTTACTCCGAAGGCTTGAAATGCAAGAAAAGAACCTTGTCAGTGTTTGCGAAGGATTTACTTATTTCAGAGGATTTACTTATCCCCCCCCCCCCGAAATATATCATACACGCGTGCCTACGAGGAAAATGGTGGCATTAAGAAGCAAATCATGTAACTTTTTATGTGCAGTTAAGGGATTAATTATAATCCGTATAAATTATCAAGATAGGGTGATTTTTTGTATACAATTTAAAATATGACAAGCTCTTGGAGTCAATGTTAACTTTTAAACTAGTTCTAATAGTATTGTCAGATTAATTATAAAATACATTGCATCCAGTGCTTATGTATTTATAAGTTTATTATATACGAGTAAATGTTTTTTTTTAAATTTTTTATTATGTCAGAATGTATTCTGTTTGTTTACTTTCAGTAAATTGATATTTTTTAAAGTAATTTTTTGCTTACGACTTTTTGTTATCCTCTTTGAGTCACCACGCCTCCCTAAGGGTGCGCACCCCACAGTTTGAGAAACGCTGGCTTAAGGTGAAGTTCATATAAGTTTCGTATTAAGTTCAAAAGTTCAAATAAAGAATATATATATATACATATATATATATATATATATATATATGTGTGTGTGTGTGTGTATGTGTGTGTGTGTATGTGTGTGTGTATTAAAATATACAAATATTTTCAGATGTATAGTATACATCAAGACTAACAATCTGTAAACTTCTGCACAAATATGAACGTGTGGCATGTAAAGTAGTTACTAATTTCGTACCAAAAAATTATGATTAATTATATTTGCATTTTATATTTCAATAATGCATCTTATATTTTTGAGACTGAAATTTTTTTCTGTGTACTTATCACTTTCATGAGTGAGTGAGTGAATATTAACCTCACTCTGTTCAACTACTTGAGGGCTTTTAGCGATGTACAACGTAAATTTTAACCCGTGATCACTCGCGCGGGGTGTTCTGTACACCCAACGACAAGAAAAGCCTTCGAAAATTTCAAAAAGAATGCGCAGAACCGCGATTTTTTTAGTAGCTGTTCATTTTAGGTCATTGAACCTTCAGGCATGATGCAATCATTCTAGCTTGGACGATTGGAACGTAACGACCTTCAAAAATTTATCTGGGGTACTGAGAACTTTCCGCGAGCAATTGAGTTATGTTTATAGTCTGCTCTGCATGTTTGGAAAATGATTAAAATATTTGTTTTTTAATTTCTACTATTCCTTAATATTAATTATGAAGTAAGTTTATTGCTGGTTTTAACGTTTTTCTCGTGGTTTACAAAAAATACAAAATTATGTATTTTAAAATGAAAATTTTGCAGGTTTATTTTAAAATAATGTCAGTCCAATTTGTATAAAATAAATGTAATATTTTTATTTGTATCTACAAAAAACATCTTATATTTTACAAATGTGCATCATTATTGACTTAATTTTTTTTCACATTTAAATAAACATGTTAAAAGTTTGGGGTGTTCTCTACACTCCGCGAGTAACGATGGTGCAAAAACAGGCGCGAGTGAACACGGGTTAACAATGCTCAAGTGACGAGAACGACACCAACGCTGGCACTTTTCCTGCCATAACCACCACACCACACGAATGGGAGGATATTTAAGCTTTTTGACAGATTTAACATGTCACGTCATTTTCACAGAGCAACTTAAACGTTATAGTTATTTAATTATTAGTCTTTTCTTTCATTTGTTCGTGAAGATATTTTATTAAATAAAAGCACATGTGATATATATTTCTTGATATATTTTTAAATACTAACTAAACATTTTTAAACATATTATGAACACTTAACTGCATGTTAATAACCTAAATGTTATTGAACATGTATTGCTGCTTTCTTCTTGCATTTCCGTTTTTTTCTGTTATGAAGAATCAATTTCTTCTGTATGTGATTCTGTTTTCGTGTATTATTCTCTTTAGTTGTTTCTTTTTTTCTTTATCTTTTTTGAAATTACATTCCCGTTTTCTAAAATATATAAACTAGATGCAAAATATTTTAATATTTTTAATTAGCAGATTCATTGAACTCTGAAAACGAATATATCCAATGACTTTACGGTGAATATTAGGTAGTAGGATCCCAAAGTCAGGTTTTTGGGCTCCTACTTGGCGTCAAGAATGCATTGAGGCCTTTAGACTCTATGGTATTTTCTATTTTCCACGGTAACATTTTATTAAACAAATACACAAACAGCTTGCATAAAAACATCCATGAATTTTACAACGAACCAAAACATTCTCCCTCATTCCAAAGATTTCAGTAACATTTTATAAAACAGATACACAAAATAGCTTGCAGTAAAACACCCATGAATTTCACAATGAACCAAAACACTCTCCTTCATTCCAAGGATTTCAGATAATATACTTACCAATGTTTCTGGAAAGTTGCTTATTTGTCAGATTTGGTGGCTGAAGCAGCATTATTCCACCAAAAAATGTGTGATGTGGCACTTTTTCAGTAGATACAGTTGCAGTTAAAACTGTATTTCACGTCCAGGAAATACAATTTTAACTACCTCTTAACTTTTAACGGCTTGATACTTAGCTTTTTTTCCCTTTTATCTTTTTCTATTTATCTTTTTAATGTGATCAGACAAGACTATTATTGAATTAAAAAATACTTCTCAAGAAAATTTAAATAGGGAATGATTACGCACATTCACGCACACACACATCACATATATTTTCAATAAACTCTACTTCAGAGACTGAAATATAACTTGAATATTCTACATAAACATATCATTGAAGTATCATGTATAAATAATTATTTAGGAAAAATCAAATTTATTTTTATATTGAAAACTCATATGCTATATTTTTTTAAATATTTGATTAAGTTGTTGAATATTATACTGTCATTTAGATTAAGGAGTTCATATCCATAAATGATGGTTAGTGATTTCTAAAAGTATAATACAAGTTGACTTATATCTGAAATAAACTATCTAGTTAAAATATTTTTAGTATGTCACACATAAAGAACTAAAACTGAAAACATTTTCGCTTGCTATGTGCACTTCTATTTTTATTTATTTGAATTTTAGTATGTCTGATTTTGTTGCCTACAATTTTACCAGATCATCTTAACTAAGTTTCTACTCTATTAAGATTTATATCATACAAAAATAAACCTATTAGTATACGTAAAATGAATGAAATTGCATTCTTTATAGATCATTTATCCGAGAGTAGATGTGAGTGTAGAAGACTTTGAATGAATGTGTAATCATTTTGTTGAATGTAATCCTGTTTATTGTACGTTTAAATACATTTGTAAACACAAATATGGGTGACCCCTAAATACGGCATAAGCATAGAACACATAATAAAAATACGATATGGGCGTTACATTACGAAGAGTACAAGAAGGGGATGAATTTTCCTGAGAGAGAGAGTCTCGGTTTTTATATAAAGTTTCGACGGGAAGTTCCAAACTTATATGACTTCCTTGGACTGAGCATATTATTGGAGGGAAAATATCATATGGAATGTCTTATGCAGATGTTTTAATTTTTAAGAGGCATGGTTACGATTTCCTCGTTATGCTTTTTACTATCCCGTTTTCACAATTAAAAACATTAAAATGAATTTATATATATATACACTGGTGTCCAGAAGTTAAGCATAATTGATAATTATGTGAATAAAGAAGGAACTGTAAATCAGAATGGCGGGAAACGTGATATGCGAGTGTAAAATGATTATAAAATAAGGAAGCAAATAAAAAAAATTATAATAATTAATTTTATTATCCAAAGTAGCAGTTTGAAAGAAAACTGAGCATAGCAAGAATTCACACTTTAAAGAAAAAATGAAAGAACACATTAAATGAAATACTGATGATGTAGTTTAATAAGGCGTGTGGTCACCTCTGACAGCCAGGCATGCTGCACAAACATTTACCCTACTTGCTATAAGATTATGACTGAGTTGTGGGATCAAACGGTTCCAAGCTTCTTGGAGAGCTCTCTTCAGTTCAGTAACGGAGCTTGGTGGGTACGAAAGGGCTGCAATTTGTCTCCCGAGCATATCCCATACATGATTTAAATCAGGGGAGTTCGCAGGCCATAACATGCGCTGGATGTTTTCGTTTTAATGAAGTCATCAATCAGCACCGCTCGGTGACATGGCGCATTATCATCCATGAATATGAAGTCAGGACCGACATCACCTCGAAACAAGTCAACATAAGGCTCAAGAACTTCATCTCTGTATCTTTGAGCAGTCACAGACCCAGTGTCAAAAAAATGGATGTTTGTGCGGCCGTCCATCATGATGCCTGCCTTTACCATTACTCTCCTAGATGGAAAATGATGTCTTTCGGTTATGTTTCTTGGTTCAAAACGTGTTCCACGTTCTCTCCATATCGTTACCCGCCGAGAATCACTACTCAGACTAAACCGGGACTCGTCACTGAATATCACATTGGCCCACTCTCCCACACTCCAATGTTGATATTTCAAACTCCAGTTCAAACGAGCGCGTTTATGCGCAGACGTGAGGCGAATGCAAACTGCTGGTCTTCTGGCATACAGACCAGCATGATTGAGTCTCCTGTAAACAGTTTGTCTCGAAATTTGTATTCCTCTAGCGACTGTGAGCTCCAAACCCAATGCTCTGGCAGTACTGCCCCTCTGACGTTGCGCACTTATTATTAGACATCGGTCTTGGCGAGGGGTTATGACTCTGGGTCGACCTGATACTGGTTGTCGGGTAACATCTAACGTTCTTTGAAACCTCTGCCACAGTCTTGAGATCACAGACTGGTCCACATTCAGAATTCGAGACACTTCGGTTTGTGATCATGAGGATTCCAGCATTCCAACGATTCTTCCTTTCGTAAACATGTCCAATTGGCGTATTTGTGCCATCATTCACCTTGTTTGATGGTTAACAACGTTCCTTCGCACAGAAGTTGCACGAAAATTTTCTGAACTGCCTATGCTGCATGAATCGGTTTCTCCGCGTTCCGACATGCGCCGGTGTTTCGCGCAGGACGTAGTCGACTGAAAAGTTTTGCATAAACTCAATGTTTCTTCTTCACCCAATATCCGCAATAAATTTGGAATAATTTTACGAATATTTACTACTTGTGTGGCAATTTTTTTTAAAGTAAAGGGAAGTATGGGAATTTTTTTGTTGTTTTTAAGTTTGTTAAATTAATTTTAAGAAAATTATCATAAAATTAAGAATAGGAAAAGAAATTGTTATTACTAAAACGGAAAGAAATGAATAAAAATTTACAAAAAATAACATAAACGTGGCCTATTTTGTATCAAAAGTTTATGAACAGATTTTCAGTTTTTCAATTCTGATGTGTGCTATGTTATTAACTTTCCAAGTGACCTTCAGGATAAGAGATATTTTAATATTTACAAAAACTAGAGCAATTTATCTATGTTATTATATGAAATTGCTTTAAAAAACAGTGATTATTTTTACATAAGGGGCTGCAAATTTTGTATTAAAACAATGATTGATAAATCTGAAATTTAAAATACTTCAACTATTTTACAGAATATGCACAAAAAATTTAAGGTAATTATTTTTAAAACTTTTTTAACAATCGATGACCCCGTTTGAGTACTTAAAAAAACACATTTCGAGTAAAACGTGTTTTAATGTATGACATCTTGCTTTTACTAAAACACTTCTGGTTTTTGTTCCAGTGAACGGAAAATAATAAACTTGGTATTTTTATAAAGCTAATAAAATGGCTTATAAAATAAAATCGATAAAACTTTCTCAATTTTTGGCAAAATTCATAATTTTAAGTTATTCGGATACCTTAACCACATGCTAACTTCGGCTTATGTACGAAAACTGTCCCATAATTATGGAATTTAATTTGTCGTATATGTATTCAAGCTTTTTTTTTGCTTGTTATTTTATGAAGCACTTTTTTTTCTTAGTTTTTCAAATTAAATTTCAATTGCCCAGATATCTTTAATATCATAAATTTGACACAAGTCAGTTGTCTACTTGCTATTTAAAATGTAGTTATTATAATTTCCAGCCTTATTAAAAGTACCTTTAATGGAAGATAATGTAGTGGTATACATTAATTAAAATTATTAAGAGACTTATATGTGCAGTGGGAAAAAATAATATTTAAAAGCAAGATTGCAGCTGTAAACTACTTTCATAGACTGATAAATTAATTAAATTTAAATAAATTAAATTTCGCATTTGAGAAACATTATAATTGTACTTTCTCTAGTGTTTTTATTAATGTTTCGTGAATCAAAATGGTTTTAGAGGTGATTGCTACTACAGTGGAATTTTTATTTCTTTTAATGTGTGCAAAACATAAGAAAATATTTCTTAGAGGGATTTAAAAAACAACGGATTGCCTTTATACTGTGCTTTAAATCTTCCAGATTTAAAAGAAAACGCAGTCTGTTTTCTAAAATACAAACTTTTTTGAATAGTCTGGAAACTGTCTACCTGAAATAAGGCAGTTTCGTTTCTTTAAGAAATACCATGTTTTATTTATGAAGTTATTTTCGGACACACACATTTATTTTGGTCTTTTTATCTTGTTTAAAATTCCTGATTTTTAATATTATGTCGGATGAAAATACGTCTGCTCAGTAAAAAAGATTAAAAAAAATGTTCCCTCGTACTGAATTACTGAAATATTTATCTCGTTTTACATTTATTATGATTCCCAATGTGTGCTATTATTGGTTCTCTCTTGTTAAAAAACGAGCTTTGCATTACGTTATTTTTTTTTCATAACTTACTTTTACTGTATTTATTTTTAAAAATTCTATTTATTTTTCTAGCATATTGCCATCACATTCTAAGAACAATATCTGCGAAATTTTAACAATAAATGACAATTAGATGGATATATTTAAGACTAGAAATTTTAATGATTTCAGCATACTAGAAAGATAAAGTAAAAAAGTCTAAAATTAAGTTAGAGCTAAGACTTGATGAAATATTTTAATATGACGATACTTGAAAATATGAATCCGTATAGAATTTTAATTATTTTTGATCGAATGAATAGTCCTAAACTAAGTATTTATTCTATTTCATAACTGTTTGAAATTTTATTTTAACAACGATGGTGCTTAAAAGAGAATTAAGCTTCAGTAGATTGAAGAAAACAAGATTTATTTTTATTATGAGTTCATTTCATTTATATTTTCTCTCAGTGCATTGATTACTATAAATCCCAAACTAAACTTTTATTACGTACAGTTTCTTTGTATCTTAATGAAATTAATTTGTTAAAAAGAAAATAATGTTTTTCTTACCTGCTAATTATAATAATTTACTTCAAAAGTAGGCGAGAAATTTTAAGGCTGTTTTTCCCATATTTACGAGGGCGGGAACTTGTATATAGAACACATTTTAGAAAAAAAAAAGCCTCAATTTTTATAAAAATTTGGGATATTGTAACTCATGCATTTGTTTATAATATAGTGTTATTGAAATTTCAAAATATTTCCTAAGTATTTAGTTTTTTTAACATGTAGTAATAGCTCATTAAGCGTTCGGTAATGGAAAAGAAGTGTGTGTGCTTATGACTACACGACGGAAGTGATAACTTCAAATTTTGTAAAATTATTTCAGGGGTTAGTTAGGTGAATAAAATACAAGGGGATATTAGTATTCTTATATAAAATTATTTATTCAATAGTATTATGCATGAGAGAGAAAACCTAGACACATTTGTTTGCATTCACTGTATAAAGAAAGATTCAAAATGTAAATAATACTATCTGATAAAAAAATTTCATCATTTTCTTATATTCTTAATATTTTTCACTCTAAATCCCTTTTCGTGAAATAAAGATAGGTGTAAGATCAGGTGTAATATATCAGAAAGTTTTCTTTTTGTACATGCTCCATAAACCTAAAACTGGTCAATTCTTTCGTAGGTTTATAATGAATTTAGTTGCCAATATAATATTTGCCAATTATTTTCGTTACGTTTTTATTTAAATGGAAAAGACCATCTTTTGAAAATATTTTATATGCAAAAAAGCAGAAAAATAGAAAATTACATATATTTTTTAAAGAAGTTAAAAGCATTTATTTTTTAAACAAAGTGAATTAATACAGTCAATAGAGCAACGGCATGAAATTCCAGTTTAGCTGAAAACCGATTTTTGACGCCAATTTTTGTCATTGTTGTAACAATAACATTCTTACAAGAATGTCGAAAAAAGCCGAATGAGTGTTACAAACCCGAACGTGACGTTCATTCATTTCCCACTCCAGCAAAACGGTCTAAAGAAGTTACTAATAGCCGACTATTTTTTAAACAAAGTTAATTAATACAGCCAACAGAGCAACGTCATGAAATTCCAGTTTGGCTAGAAACCTATTTTCGACGCCAAATTTTGTCATTGTTGTAAGTTTTTTTTTTTGGTTGAAGGACTTATATTGTGTTGTTGTTACAGAAAATTCCTATCCATTGTTACGAGCGTTACAAACCCGAGCGTAACAATGCTTGACTTCTTAAAACGCATCATCCATGTTCACTCTCCAGCAAAACGGGCCTAAAGAAGTTATCACATCAAAGTTATCACATATTTTATAAAAGAAAAAAATGTGTCAACTCTGATAAAAATGAGTAGTATGATAATATATTAATGAATTATATTATCAGAATTATATAATATACATTAATATTATATAATTCTGCACATTTTTATGCACACACAATTTGGAGCATTGTGTACTCAGTCCTACATTGCAATGGGGGCAGAGATAATATTGGCTTTTTTGGATTATCTTTCCGTTTTCATTTCTTCTCAAGCAACAAAATTGCTCATTGCCTTGTCAGTTCTTATTCTTTATTAAACATTTTCAAAAATATAAATTCCTGCCTTCACCTCAAAGAAAATCCCGTCTGAGAAGAATTTCAGTACCATGTACAAACTTTCTGTTCAGTACGTAATGTTTCCCCAAAAATATTTTTATTACAACCAATTCATAAACAATAAATAATTGATTTTATACGATTATTATATATCTCTCTCTTTCCTTTTTAAACTAAGCCATAGATGGATTTAATGTATTAAAGCTATTTAGTGATAGTGGCATATTTACTTTTAGGTTTTGCTGATATATGTGTTTGATTGTTTGAAAATGTCAGTTTTTCTATCCTTAAATACTTTTATAAAGTTTAGCATTAAAAATAGAAATTCCTGCCAAGATTCTTGACTCTTACTTTTGCGTTTTATGTCAGAAAAATCATGATTAAAGTTTTTATTTTATTTTTTATTGGCATTTATAAAAAACATAGCAAACACTTTAATCAAGCAATGTGATCTTCTTAGCACAGGACACGTGATCTCACGAACGAATAGCTGTAAATTTCAGTCCTGGCGCCACTTAAGATATACAGTGTTGAGTAGTTGATTCTCGTTGATTCGGTTGAAGCTCAAAGTGCTCACGCTGCCGCGGTGTTGAATTTTTGAGTGTAGGATGTCCGCAGAACTATGATCTTCCTCGTCACTTTACCGAGTTTGAAAATTACGGGGGCCATCAGCAATAATCCTTGTGCAACTTAGTGGAAAAATCAAATAAATATATACTATTACAATTCACTAAGATCATATTATTGTAATTATTTAAATGAAGGGGCCCTAATTAGAACGCGGTCGACCGGAGTACCACCAAGTCATTTTTGGGTGACCGTTTGAAGATAAGCTGTAAGTAATTATATTCCAAAATATTCAAGACTGGCTGACAGTATGCAGACTAAGTCTTCTACTAATTATAACAATGAGCACTAACTTAAGATGAAATTACAGATTTATCTTTTACTGTATTTGAATTTTTTGATAATAAATGCATCATTTGATGTTATTATATTTGTGACTATTATTATTCTATTTGTGTCTTGCATTTTGCTTTAAAAGTGATCTTAAAAGTGCAAGATTTTTTTTTATGTATGCTAGTACATATTCCGTATTTATTTTTTTGTAATAAGTATTGTAACCTTTTTTCTTTGCTCACCACACCTACCCATTGGGTTAACCGCATCCTCTTGAAAAAATTAGAAGTAGTCCATACCCTGAAAAAGTTTGTCCACACCTGATTTAAATAAATATTGCCGAGTACTCACATCTAAACACATTCTAAACTTATAATTTTAGTATACAGTTTCTACTTGCATAAAAAGGGGAGGCTTTTAAATCCTTTTGTCGGCATGTTTAGTAACTAAAAATTATAGAAGCTACCAATTTGCAAGCATACTAACACAGCATTATTTTATACACGCACTGTTCAATTTGTACAAAGTTAATGATTTTTGGCAGTGTAATATCACTTTTTGTATTTTTTGAAGTGAAACTTCTTTGCTCACGGAGTGAATGGGAAATTTCCCAGTTTTGTGTAACAGTGAAAAAGCGAACGGAAGTAGTGATTCCCCCATCCCCCGAAACGTTGCCATGGTGAAGAGATAGTGAGCGGTAGGAAAAGAGAGCGGAGAGGGAAGGGTTCACCACGTGATTTACGTCATATCCGTGAAAAAGTTGGACGATTGCTTAGGTGGTATGGAGTGGGGCATCTTGTATTTGGACTGAAGGCGCTTAGGTATTGGAGATATTAAGTGAGTATGCTACTCGTAACGAACTCGTGTGGCGTATTTTCGTAGTTTTTATGTAATAAAAACGTGCCGTTTTCAACGAACAAACGCACCCAAAATATTACCATTATATCGCTCTTCCCGTAACGGGAGTGTCTGAGACATTGTGTATATGTCACTAACGTTCACGCCAGAATCACTACGGATAGTGTCTTGTAAACAAACACAGTGACTTCTGTGAGTGATGCATTAAGTTTATATTATTAATTTTTATTTCCATTGAATTAAAATTAATTCTGGTCAGAATGCCTAGAACAAATGCAAAAAGAGGAAAAAAGTTTCGTGAAAGGAAAAAAAAAGGAAAACTAGCAGCAAGTCCAGGCGAAAGTCTATATATCACCAGGTAGTTCTATCGCAGCTTTTATCATCTTTATCCATAAAGTTTTAGTGCTGTACACACCAGAGACTGCTGCAATCATTGGATCCGATGATGATTAAAAGCCGATTATCTTAACCGGAGACTTTAATGTTAATTTTGCTTCAGAAGAAGCAAAGCCACTCATTGAATTCTTGAAACAGACACTGAATTTGACAATGAATACTGATTCTAGAGAAAGAAAAACAATATACGGAACCAGGATTGATGCAGTTTTCTCATATTTTCTTTTTTGACCACAATCGAGGATTTTTATATCCTACTTTTATATCCTATTGTTTCTTTCTTGGAAAATGATGATGCAGAAAATTGAATAAAAATATTTTCATACAATAATTGAAGTTCGAATTTTATTTGATTAAAGTAAGTTTTCCCAGCAGTTTAATATAATTAGATGTATTCCTGCATTTACGGCCAACGTCGCCAAAGAAGTTTCATTTCTTTTTTCCTCATAATTTTGCTATCCAGTAAATGTAATGTATTGCATATTGAAGGTGCATGATAAATAAATGTAAAATAGTCAAAAACTCTTAAAAGAAAGAACTTTTAGTCAAAAGAGAACCAAAAAAGTGAATAAAATTATTTACTCAACATATTTTTTTTTTTTTACAAATTGACAGACAAGAAATAAATTATGAATTTATTAAAATAATTCCAATTTTATAAAATTAGTTTTTGAACGCCTTAAAGGGAGTTTGTTTTTAGATTGAAATTCCTTACCGAAATATACACGTTTTTTTAATGCAAATTATATGCATGTAGAATAATAATTCATTTCTAATAATGTATATATATACATACATACAAGTTCAAAACACATAAAATAGAAATGACAACTGAAATTCCACATAATTTATATTTTTTTTCTGAAGGCATTCTTTGAAGTTTTTCAGATGTATAAAATAAGTTTTGAAAGACTTGAATGTAAACTTAATTTCGCATAACAAACATCGAAAATTTACTTTAGATATGCTTCACTTTTGTAAATATTGTAAATAGACAATTCTTCACAAATCCAGAAAAAATCATTAAATTGAAAAAAGAGAACTAACAAACTATGTCAGCAAATTGTGAAAGTTTCTGCTACTTTTTTGTTCATATATTTTGAAGAAGTATAGATAGAAATAAAAAAAAAACTTTTGAAGGATCATTTATATGGAAAGAGTTCATTTTTTTTTGTTACTTGGACGGTGAGTTTACTTGTTGTTTTTCAAACTTGAATCAAAAGTTCTGATAACCCCGATGTTTTTTACCTTAAGATCAATAGCAGAGGATTGCTTCAGGGTAAGCAGTATTTTTTTGCTTATGTACTGCGACTTTCCATGGCTGGAAACAAATTTACAAAGTTACAAAAAAAGTAGAAGTACAGTGTTACTTTAAATTCCAATACCTTATATTAATGTTTTTTTTCTTCATCTACGGCTTTTCATAAACCTGTGCAAACATAGAAGTGTTTCAAAAACTTATTATTACTTTATAATAAGATAATTAGTTTCCTTGTCAGTAAATGCTAAAAATGTTCTAAAAAAATTCTAATTTACTTCAGGGAGGAAATGTAGTTCATTCTTTCTCCCCGCCAGTTTAATTGTACAATTTTTAAGCTATTGATCTCATAGAGTTGAAAATATTAGATTTTCTTTTTATTGGCATTTATTTGAAATTTTCGAGATATTTACTTAAAATTACACCTTATGTTCATGAACTGCGAATAATAGAAAAATATTATACTTCAAATAACATATGAGTAGTTATTGAACATGT